>JAUPTC010000281.1:35000-63595 GCA_030762895.1 Sophora flavescens
TCGCCGTTACTAAGGGAATCCTTGTTAGTTTCTTTTACACCGCTTATTGATATGCTTAAACTCAACGGGTAGCCCCGCCTGACCTGAGGTCCCGTTGTGGGCAGCCAACGGCCGCTCATGGGTCAAAGAGTCCCAAATCCGGTAGGGGTGACACACACGGTCGGTCTCGAGCTTTTACTCAACCACCATCCATCACGGCGTACTCCACCACGGACTCAATTTTCAGCCAACTGTGAGGCATCGCTCACGGGAAGCCAACATTCGCCCCTTTGTGAGGATTCGACAATGATCCTTCCGCAGGTTCACCTACGGAAACCTTGTTACGACTTCTTCTTCCTCTAAATGATAAGGTTCAGTGGACTTCTCACAACGTCGCCGCAATCCGAACACTTCTCCGGACCATTCAATCGGTAGGAACGATGGGTGGTGTGTACAAAGGGCAGGGGCGTAGTCAACGCGAGCTGATGACTCGTGCTTACTAGGAATTCCTCGTTGTAGACCAACAATTGCAATGATCTATCCCCATCACGATGAAATTTCAAAGATTACCCGGGCCTGTCGGCCAAGGCTATAGACTCGTTGAATACATCAGTGTAGCGTGCGTGCGGCCCAGAACATCTAAGGGCATCAAAGACCTGTTATTGCCTCAAACTTCCGTGGCCTGAGCGGCCAAGTCCCTCTAATAAGCTGGCTGTAGAGTGTTACCTCCACATAGCTAGTTAGCAGGCTGAGGTCTAGTTCGTTAATGGAATTAACCAGACAGATCGCTCCACCAACTAAGAACGGCCATGCACCACCACCCATAGAATCAAGAAAGAGCTCTCAGTCTGTCAATCTTTACTATGTCTGGACCTGGTAAGTTTTCCCGTGTTAAGTCAAATTAAGCGGCAGGCTCCACTCCTGGTGGTGACCTTCCGTGAATTCCTTTAAGTTTCAGCCTTGCGACCATACTCCCCCCGGAACCCAAAGACTTTGATTTCTCATAAGGTGCCAGCGGAGTCCTAAAAGCAACATCCGTTGATCCCTGGTCGGCATCGTTTATGATTGAGAGTAGGACGGTATCTGATCGTCTTCGAGCCCCCAACTTTTGTTCTTAATTAATGAAAACATCCTTGGCAAATGCTTTCACAGTTGTTCGTCTTTCGTAAATCCAAGAATTTCACCTCTGACTATGAAATACGAATGCCCCCGACTGTCCCTGATAATCATTACTCCGATCCCGAAGGCCAACACAATAGGATCAGAATCCTGTGGTGTTATCCCATGCTATGATATGAGCCATGGGGGGGCAAGTCCAAATTCCAACTAGAATGATATGAGCCCAATGAAGACCATGGATCAAGAATCAAATCAAGGACTTGGTGGGCCCATGACAAGAGTTAGACACAAGAAAGCCCAACAAGCTCTTAATTACATGGGGGCTATTTTGATAGAAGCAAGCCCAAGAATGAGACCAAATGGAATGGAGCCCTCATTGATGACCTATCTCATTCAACTAGAAGACCCATGATCATTTTCAAATGGGGCGTGCTCTAGTTATGAGTCCACTTAGTTGTTTTATTTTAATTCAATAAGTGTAATGGGTTATGTGTGTGTGTCCAAATTGGCTAAGTGTTGCAAATGGGTCAAGCCCACTTAAGTCCATGTTGTACACGAATTTGGGAGCTTAGTAGGAGGAAACTTTGGTTTGCATGCCAATAGTAACTCTTATAAGTTATTAGTTTGTTTATTGTTTTGTTAATTATGTGGGAGTTACACTTTTTAATATGAGAAGTAAAGTGTGGCAGCCACATAATGATGGTTATGAGAGAATCATAAACTCACCATTAGAGGCTGAGTTAAGGAGGGAATTAGTGAGTCATTTAGTGACATGATTAGGCTAATTATTGTGGGGGTTATGATCTCTTTTGGAAGCCAAAAAGTTGGCAGCCTAATACTCTATTTGTACACTCCATTTTCATGTTGAATAATAACTTGGATGTTGAATTTGGATTAAATCCATTTGTGAGGGAATTGTGTCTCTTTGGTTCTTGGTTGAGCCATCTTGTTCTTATCAAGAATCCATGATTCTTGTGGCGAACCTCACTTGGCTTATCAAAACTCTTGTTTTGTGGCGCCATCATCATCTTCTTACTCATCCATTTTCTTTCTTTCTTCACTTTAATCTTGGTTACAAAGTGTTACACGAATTTGTGTTAAAAATTCAACCAAAAAAGATCATCAAAGGCAACCTCATCATTTGGTTGTCATCAAGTGGTATCAGAGCTTAGGCTTTGGTTGAATTTTGAGTTTTGTTCTTCTTCTACCTTTCTCCTTTTCTTCTTTTTGCTATGTTGCGATTTGTAAATTTCGACTATGTGCAAGAACATAGGAAAGAGGTTGAAGAGTGGATCCGGCAAATGCATGAGAGGCGTGACAAGAGGGTGAGAGAGAACGAACAAAAGAGGTTGAGAAAAGAGGAAAGAATGAAAATACAAATGGAAAGTTTTGAAGACCATGTGAAGAAGTTGGTGGAAGACTCCAACAAGAAAGAGAATGAGAAGAAAGAGAGAGAGAAAGCAAAACAAGAGAATGAGGCAAAAGCAAAAGAGAGTGAAAAGAAAAGTGATGATCAAAAGGAAAAAGAAAAAGAGAGTGAAAAGAAGAATGATGAGCAAGAGAAAAATAGTGAGAAAAATAGTGAGCAAAAAGAGAGTTCTTTGGCAACAAAAAGTGAGGAGAAGAGGGCTTTGATTTCAAGACATCCCCAATGCATAATTTATTGCAAGGGCTTTTGTTTAATTTCCAATGCTTCTAATGATCTCTCTTTGCCTGGTGGTGTTGTATCTCTTTTGCAGAAATTTGGAGATTTCATCCCAAAGGAAGTACCCCATGGTTGGGAAACTTTCAAGGATTCCAAAAGTCTCAATAAAGAATCTACTCATGCTTTACCTCCTATTGAAATATATTATGAACTTAAGTTTGATACAACCGATGTAATGGAAGAGTTCATCCCAAGGGAGGTACTCCATGGCTTGGGAACTTACATGGTTACCCAAAAGTATGGATATCTTAACACAAGATTCGATAACATGCTTGGGATTGAAGTCATAAATTCGAGGACGAATTTTCTTAAAGAATGAGGGTATGATATGAGCCATGGGGGGGGGGGGGGGGGCAAGTCCAAATTCCAACAAGAATGATATGAGCCCAATGAAGACCATGGATCAAGAATCAAATCAAGGACTTGGTGGGCCCATGACAAGAGTTAGACACAAGAAAGCCCAACAAGCTCTTAATTACATAGGGGCTATTTGGATAGAAGCAAGCCCAAGAATGAGACCAAATGGAATGGAGCCCTCATTGATGACCTATCTCATTCAACTAGAAGACCCATGATCATTTTCAAATGGGGAGTGCTCTAGTTATGAGTCCACTTAGTTGTTTTATTTTAATTCAATAAGTGTAATGGGTTATGTGTGTGTGTCCAAATTGGCTAAGTGTTGCAAATGGGTCAAGCCCACTTAAGTCCATGTTGTACACGAATTTGGGAGCTTAGTAGGAGGAAACTTTGGTTTGCATGCCAATAGTAACTCTTATAAGTTATTAGTTTGTTTATTTTTTTGTTAATTATGTGGGAGTTACACTTTTTAATATGAGAAGTAAAGTGTGGCAGCCACATAATGATGGTTATGAGAGAATCATAAACTCACCATTAGAGGCTGAGTTAAGGAGGGAATTAGTGAGTCATTTAGTGACATGATTAGGCTAATTATTGTGGGGGTTATGATCTCTTTTGGAAGCCAAAAAGTTGGCAGCCTAATACTCTATTTGTACACTCCATTTTCATGTTGAATAATAACTTGGATGTTGAATTTGGATTAAATCCATTTGTGAGGGAATTGTGTCTCTTTGGTTCTTGGTTGAGCCATCTTGTTCTTATCAAGAATCCATGATTCTTGGGGCGAACCTCACTTGGCTTATCAAAACTCTTGTTTTGTGGTGCCATCATCATCTTCTTACTCATCCATTTTCTTTATTTCTTCACTTTAATCTTGGTTACAAAGTGTTACACGAATTTGTGTTAAAAATTCAACCAAAAAAGATCATCAAAGGCAACCTCATCATTTGGTTGTCATCAAGTGGTATCAGAGCTTAGGCTTTGGTTGAATTTTGAGTTTTGTTCTTCTTCTACCTTTCTCCTTTTCTTCTTTTTGCTATGTTGCGATTTGTAAATTTCGACTATGTGCAAGAACATAGGAAAGAGGTTGAAGAGTGGATCCTGCAAATGCATGAGAGGCGTGACAAGAGGGTGAGAGAGAACGAACAAAAGAGGTTGAGAAAAGAGGAAAGAATGAAAAGACAAATGGAAAGTTTTGAAGACCATGTGAAGAAGTTGGTGGAAGACTCCAACAAGAAAGAGAATGAGAAGAAAGAGAGAGAGAAAGCAAAACAAGAGAATGAGGCAAAAGCAAAAGAGAGTGAAAAGAAAAGTGATGATCAAAAGGAAAAAGAAAAAGAGAGTGAAAATAAGAATGATGAGCAAGAGAAAAATAGTGAGAAAAATAGTGAGCAAAAAGAGAGTTCTTTGGCAACAAAAAGTGAGGAGAAGAGGGCTTTGATTTCAAGACATCCCCAATGCATAATTTATTGCAAGGACTTTTGTTTAATTTCCAATGCTTCTAATGATCTCTCTTTGCCTTGTGGTGTTGTATCTCTTTTGCAGAAATTTGGAGATTTCATCCCAAAGGAAGTACCCCATGGTTGGGAAACTTTCAAGGATTCCAAAAGTCTCAATAAAGAATCTACTCATGCTTTACCTCCTATTGAAATATATTATGAACTTAAGTTTGATACAACCGATGTAATGGAAGAGTTCATCCCAAGGGAGGTACTCCATGGCTTGGGAACTTACATGGTTACCCAAAAGTATGGATATCTTAACACAAGATTCGATAACATGCTTGGGATTGAAGTCATAAATTCAAGGACGGATTTTCTAAAAGAAGGAGGGTATGATATGAGCCAAGGGGGGCAAGTCCAAATTCCAACAAGAATGATATGAGCCCAATGAAGACCATGGATCAAGAATCAAATCAAGGACTTGGTGGGCCCATGACAAGAGTTAGACACAAGAAAGCCCAACAAGCTCTTAATTACATGGGGGCTATTTGGATAGAAGCAAGCCCAAGAATGAGACCAAATGGAATGGAGCCCTCATTGATGACCTATCTCATTCAACTAGAAGACCCATGATCATTTACAAATGGGGCGTGCTCTAGTTATGAGTCCACTTAGTTGTTTTATTTTAATTCATTAAGTGTAATGGGTTATGTGTGTGTGTCCAAATTGGCTAAGTGTTGCAAATGGGTCAAGCCCACTTAAGTCCATGTTGTACACGAATTTGGGAGCTTAGTAGGAGGAATCTTTGGTTTGCATGCCAATAGTAACTCCTATAAGTTATTAGTTTGTTTATTGTTTTGTTAATTATGTGGGAGTTACACTTTTTAATATGAGAAGTAAAGTGTGGCAGTCACATAATGATGGTTATGAGAGAATAATAAACTCACCATTAGAGGCTGAGTTAAGGAGGGAATTAGTGAGTCATTTAGTGACATGATTATGCTAATTATTGTGGGGGTTATGATCTCTTTTGGAAGCCAAAAAGTTGGCAGCCTAATACTCTATTTGTACACTCCAGTTTCATGTTGAATAATAACTTGGATGTTGAATTTGGATTAAATCCATTTGTGAGGGAATTGTCTCTCTTTGGTTCTTGGTTGAGCCATCTTGTTGTTATCAAGAATCCACGATTCTTGTGGCGAACCTCACTTGGCTTATCAAAACTCTTGTTTTGTGGCGCCATCATCATCTTCTTTCTCATCCGTTTTCTTTCTTTCTTCACTTTAATCTTGGTTACAAAGTGTTACACGAATTTGTGTTAAAAATTCAACCAAAAAAGATCATCAAAGGCAACCTCATCATTTGGTTGTCATCAAGTGGTATCAGAGCTTAGGCTTTGGTTGAATTTTGAGTTTTGTTCTTCTTCTACCTTTCTCCTTTTCTTCTTTTTGCTATGTTGCGATTTGTAAATTTCGACTATGTGCAAGAACATAGGAAAGAGGTTGAAGAGTGGATCCGGCAAATGCATGAGAGGCGTGACAAGAGGGTGAGAGAGAACGAACAAATGAGGTTGAGAAAAGAGGAAAGAATGAAAATACAAATGGAAAGTTTTGAAGACCATGTGAAGAAGTTGGTGGAAGACTCCAACAAGAAAGAGAATGAGAAGAAAGAGAGAGAGAAAGCAAAACAAGAGAATGAGGCAAAAGCAAAAGAGAGTGAAAAGAAAAGTGATGATCAAAAGGAAAAAGAAAAAGAGAGTGAAAAGAAGAATGATGAGCAAGAGAAAAATAGTGAGAAAAATAGTGAGCAAAAAGAGAGTTCTTTGGCAACAAAAAGTGAGGAGAAGAGGGCTTTGATTTCAAGACATCCCCAATGCATAATTTATTGCAAGGACTTTTGTTTAATTTCCAATGCTTCTAATGATCTCTCTTTGCCTAGTGGTGTTGTATCTCTTTTGCAGAAATTTGGAGATTTCATCCCAAAGGAAGTACCCCATGGTTGGGAAACTTTCAAGGATTCCAAAAGTCTCAATAAAGAATCTACTCATGCTTTACCTCCTATTGAAATATATTATGAACTTAAGTTTGATACAACCGATGTAATGGAAGAGTTCATCCCAAGGGAGGTACTCCATGGCTTGGGAACTTACATGGTTACCCAAAAGTATGGATATCTTAACACAAGATTCGATAACATGCTTGGGATTGAAGTCATAAATTCGAGGACGGATTTTCTAAAAGAAGGAGGGTATGATATGAGCCAAGGGGGGCAAGTCCAAATTCCAACAAGAATGATATGAGCCCAATGAAGACCATGGATCAAGAATCAAATCAAGGACTTGGTGGGCCCATGACAAGAGTTAGACACAAGAAAGCCCAACAAGCTCTTAATTACATGGGGGCTATTTGGATAGAAGCAAGCCCAAGAATGAGACCAAATGGAATGGAGCCCTCATTGATGACCTATCTCATTCAACTAGAAGACCCATGATCATTTTCAAATGGGGCGTGCTCTAGTTATGAGTCCACTTAGTTGTTTTATTTTAATTCAAAAAGTGTAATGGGTTATGTGTGTGTGTCCAAATTGGCTAAGTGTTGCAAATGGGTCAAGCCCACTTAAGTCCATGTTGTACACGAATTTGGGAGCTTAGTAGGAGGAATCTTTGGTTTGCATGCCAATAGTAACTCTTATAAGTTATTAGATTGTTTATTGTTTTGTTAATTATGTGGGAGTTAAACTTTTTAATATGAGAAGTAAAGTGTGGCAGCCACATAATGATGGTTATGAGAGAATAATAAACTCACCATTAGAGGCTGAGTTAAGGAGGGAATTAGTGAGTCATTTAGTTACATGATTAGGCTAATTATTGTGGGGGTTATGATCTCTTTTGGAAGCCAAAAAGTTGGCAGCCTAATACTCTATTTGTACACTCCATTTTCATGTTGAATAATAACTTGGATGTTGAATTTGGATTAAATCCATTTGTGAGGGAATTGTGTCTCTTTGGTTCTTGGTTGAGCCATCTTGTTCTTATCAAGAATCCATGATTCTTGTGGCGAACCTCACTTGGCTTATCAAAACTCTTGTTTTGTGGCGCCATCATCATCTTCTTACTCATCCATTTTCTTTCTTTCTTCACTTTAATCTTGGTTACAAAGTGTTACACGAATTTGTGTTAAAAATTCAACCAAAAAAGATCATCAAAGGCAACCTCATCATTTGGTTGTCATCAAGTGGTATCAGAGCTTAGGCTTTGGTTGAATTTTGAGTTTTGTTCTTCTTCTACCTTTCTCCTTTTCTTCTTTTTGCTATGTTGCGATTTGTAAATTTCGACTATGTGCAAGAACATAGGAAAGAGGTTGAAGAGTGGATCCGGTAAATGCATGAGAGGCGTGACAAGAGGGTGAGAGAGAACGAACAAAAGAGGTTGAGAAAAGAGGCAAGAATGAAAAGACAAATGGAAAGTTTTGAAGACCATGTGAAGAAGTTGGTGGAAGACTCCAACAAGAAAGAGAATGAGAAGAAAGATAGAGAGAAAACAAAACAAGAGAATGAGGCAAAAGCAAAAGGGAGTGAAAAGAAAAGTGATGATCAAAAGGAAAAAGAAAAAGAGAGTGAAAAGAAGAATGATGAGCAAGAGAAAAATAGTGAGAAAAATAGTGAGCAAAAAGAGAGTTCTTTGGCAACAAAAAGTGAGGAGAAGAGGGCTTTGATTTCAAGACATCCCCAATGCATAATTTATTGCAAGGACTTTTGTTTAATTTCCAATGCTTCTAATGATCTCTCTATGCCTAGTGGTGTTGTAACTCTTTTGCAGAAATTTGGAGATTTCATCCCAAAGGAAGTACCCCATGGTTGGGAAACTTTCAAGGATTCCAAAAGTCTCAATAAAGAATCTACTCATGCTTTACCTCATATTGAAATATATTATGAACTTAAGTTTGATACAACCGATGTAATGGAAGAGTTCATCCCAAGGGAGGTACTCCATGGCTTGGGAACTTACATGGTTACCCAAAAGTATGGATATCTTAACACAAGATTCGATAACATGCTTGGGATTGAAGTCATAAATTCGAGGACGAATTTCCTAAAAGAAGGAGGGTATGATATGAGCCAAGGGGGGCAAGTCCAAATTCCAACAAGAATGATATGAGCCCAATGAAGACCATGGATCAAGAATCAAATCAAGGACTTGGTGGGCCCATGACAAGAGTTAGACACAAGAAAGCCCAACAAGCTCTTAATTACATGGGGGCTATTTGGATAGAAGCAAGCCCAAGAATGAGACCAAATGGAATGGAGCCCTCATTGATGACCTATCTCATTCAACTAGAAGACCCATGATCATTTACAAATGGGGCGTGCTCTAGTTATGAGTCCACTTAGTTGTTTTATTTTAATTCAATAAGTGTAATGGGTTATGTGTGTGTGTCCAAATTGGCTAAGTGTTGCAAATGGGTCAAGCCCACTTAAGTCCATGTTGTACACGAATTTGGGAGCTTAGTAGGAGGAATCTTTGGTTTGCATGCCAATAGTAACTCCTATAAGTTATTAGTTTGTTTATTGTTTTGTTAATTATGTGGGAGTTACACTTTTTAATATGAGAAGTAAAGTGTGGCAGTCACATAATGATGGTTATGAGAGAATAATAAACTCACCATTAGAGGCTGAGTTAAGGAGGGAATTAGTGAGTCATTTAGTGACATGATTAGGCTAATTATTGTGGGGGTTATGATCTCTTTTGGAAGCCAAAAAGTTGGCAGCCTAATACTCTATTTGTACACTCCAGTTTCATGTTGAATAATAACTTGGATGTTGAATTTGGATTTAATCCATTTGTGAGGGAATTGTCTCTCTTTGGTTCTTGGTTGAGCCATCTTGTTGTTATCAAGAATCCACGATTCTTGTGGCGAACCTCGCTTGGCTTATCAAAACTCTTGTTTTGTGGCGCCATCATCATCTTCTTACTCATCCGTTTTCTTTCTTTCTTCACTTTAATCTTGGTTACAAAGTGTTACACGAATTTGTGTTAAAAATTCAACCAAAAAAGATCATCAAAGGCAACCTCATCATTTGGTTGTCATCACAGAGCGTAGGCTTGCTTTGAGCACTCTAATTTCTTCAAAGTAACAGCGCCGGAGGCACAACTCGGCCAGTTAAGGCCAGGAGCGCATCACCGGAAGAAGGGACGAGCCGACCGGTGCACACCAGAGGCGGACCGATCGACCCAACCCAAGGTCCAACTACAAGCTTTTTAACTGCAACAACTTAAATATACGCTATTGGAGCTGGAATTACCGTGGCTGCTGGCACTAGACTTGCCCTCCAATGGATCCTCGTTAAGGGATTTGGATTGTACTCATTCCAATTACCAGACTCAATGAGCCAGGTATTGTTATTTATTGTCACTACCTCCCCGTGTCAGGATTGGGTAATTTGTGCGCCTGCTGCCTTCCTTGGATGTGGTAGCTGTTTCTCAGGCTCCCTCTCCGGAATCGAACCCTAATTCTCCATCACCCGTCACCACCATGGTAGGCCACTATCCTACCATCGAAAGTTGATAGGGAAGAAATTTGAATGATGCGTCGCTGGCACAAGGGCCGTACGATCGGACGAGTTATCATGAATCACCAAAGCAACAGGCAGAGCCTGCGTCGACCTTTTATCTAATAAATGCATCCCTTCCAGAATTCGGGGTTTGTTGCACGTATTAGCTCTAGGATTACTACATTTATCCGAGTAGTAGATACCATCAAACAAACTATAACTGATTTAATGAGCCATTCGCAGTTTGACAGTTTGAATTAGTTCACACTTACACGCTAAATCTTTGAGACAAGCATATGACTACTGGCAAGATCAACCAGGTAGCATCTACCAACAACTATGCCTAGGCACCATAGCAAGCGTCGTTCATGGCAAACAATAATATTCCGAGGGACTCGACGGGGCACAATCAAGAGCCCATGTTAGACACATGCACCGCATCCAGGAGAACAATAGATACCAATGACCACGTGAGCTGTACAACACACAACACAAGCGAAACACTAGTAATACTTTCAAATCCACTAAACCCCACAAAGGAAGCCTAGATGGACCGAGTCTTACTAGGCACTTGAATACCGTCAAATGGGTAGGCAACACCAGAACCACAACACACGCCAAGGCAAAGCTGACATGGATTTCTGTCTGACCGTTCGATGACCACGAGCACGGAGCCCGCCAGCACAAACATCCCGACCACCACTCACACGCCATCACGTTTGCAAGACACAATACAACCGAACGAACCACGCCCCGCATTGCCAATGTCAAGCAAGCGCATGGAAGCAACGAGAAGCACCGCATCCGCATCGCCAGGAGCGACCAATATCTGAAGCCAAAATTTTTCAATCGGTTGACCAATAACATCGCGAGGATCCTTTCCAATGCGCCTTCAGCCGACCTAGTGTTGGACACCCCTTCCAAGGTCACTTCAGTACGAACACCTGTCTCTTGGTACTTCGGCTCCGCCACGGAAGGCATCACCCAACACCACGTCCATCCACAGCCAAGGTCGGGTAGTCGCGCGCCCACAGACTCACCACACCATCGAGACCCCACGAAATTGATAAATATAGTAAGCTAACATTTTAAAAAACCAAAAACATTGCCAGGATCCTTTCTAATGCGCCTTCAGTCGATCTGGTGTTGGACACCCCTTCCAAGGTCACTTCAGGACGAACACCCATCTCTTGGTGCTTTGACTCCGCCCCGGAAGGCATCACCTAACACCACGACCATCAGCAACCAAGGTCAAGGAGCCACTCACCCATAACCTCGCCACACCATCGAGTACCCCACAAAATTGACAAATATCGAAAGCCAACATTTTTTAAAAACCAAAAACATCGCTAGGATCCCTTGCGATGCGCCTTCAGCCGATCTGGTGTTGGGCACTAATGAGTGTGATTACACCTCATATTTGCTTATCATTTTGCATGCATTTTTATATAGTTTAGGCATTTTTAATTTGATTTTTGGTTAGTTTTTACCTTGGAACGGGTAAGGCGGTTTTGTGGTGTTGTTTTGCAGGAATTAAGGATAAAATGCTCGAGATTAGCCATGATGGAGCTTGCATGAAGATGGGGCTTGAAAACTGAAGAAACTGAGCCAAACAGAGCCCATCACGGCTTAGACGTGATGCCCATCATGACTATGATCGAGGAAAACTGAAAAGAAAGAAGGCAAAAGTCAGAACTGGTCACGGCCTAGCCGTGACGCGTAATATGTGGATCTAAACAAACTGATTTGAGCTGAATTTGTGTTTGATTGGGATTCAAACTTCCCTAATCTATAAATAAGGCATCTAGGCAGAGACTAAGGAAGACTTTTGGCTGCTACATTTAGGTAAAATTTTAGGATCTCTCTTCTTCTTTTCTTCTCTTAGGTTTTATTTCATGTTTTTGTTAACCAAGCTTGTCACCATCATGACAATGCTTGAGTAGTAGCTTTATTTCTAGGGATTGGGTCTATGCCCATGATCTGTTTTCATGCTATGAATTGATTTCGATTTCTTGTTAATTTCGATTTTGCTTTTGATCTGATTTCTATTGTTTTAATTACTCGTAAATTCGGCGGCCGCTTATTTGCGTGACGTAGATACCCAAAGGAGGAACCTAGCGGTGAACTTAGGTGTCGGATCTATAGAATCAGACTTAGGACTTAAATCACGAGAGTTAGAAGCGGTCCTTCGAGGATTCACGAATTGTCACAAAACTTAAAGGGTCCGATCTAAATTCAACTACCACGAGAGTAGGGGTTGGTTTAATCGGGCACGGTTTTTGTAACTCGAGAGGGAGCATCAACTATTTGAGGATAAATTCGCCTTCAAGGCAATTTTGATAATTAACAAGGATTAGTCAATTTAGTAACATAAACAATCTTGTTGGTAACCCAATTCCTTGGAATTCCTTTTGAATTTGAAAACCCCTAAATTGATTACTTTCTGTTTACTTGATTGCATTCCCTATCCGATTTTCTAAGGTATCTCTTATTTCAAAAATAAAAACCATTTCGAAATCTCCTTTTTATACAGTCCAGTTTTATCGATTTGATAATTAGTTGTAATTTGAGATCACGGTCTATGTGGGATCGATATCTTTTATTACTTGGCGACGAATCCGGTACACTTGCCGGATCGCACACCTCAAGTTTTTGGTGCCGTTGCCGGGGACTGTGCTTCCTCGAATCTCAATTTAATTTTTAAATTGGTTTTTCTGGACTTTTTCTTTTTCTTTTTAATTGTTTTTTTTTTGTTAAAAAAAGTCTTCATCAATCTCTTTTTCTCTTTCTTTTTAGAATCTATCTCTTTGTGTTTTCTCTTTTATGCAAAGATCACTAAGTCTTGGAAACCTTAGTGAGGTCGACCCACAAGTCGAAAGGACCTTTCATAGACGTAGGACACTACAAAGAGAGAGAGAGAGAGGTTGATTCACATTCCACTCATGGCGAATCTACCGGATACGAAACCATTGAAGGACTACGCAGCCCCAAATGCTAGGCGTTTGCGAACTGGGATTGCTAGGCCAGAGATTGAGGCGGAGAACTAACACTATACCGCCTATGCTGATCAACATGATTAGGCAACATCAATTCGGAGGATTGCCCTCGGAGGACCCGACTGATCACGTGGAGACATTCTTGGAGTTCACCGATGCAGTTAGAATTCAAGGCGCCCCGGTTGATGCTATTCGTTTGAGGTTGTTCCCCTCCTCTCTTACTGGAAAGGAAAAAGCTTGGCTGAAGCAAGTGCCCGCTAATACCTTGTCAACTTGGGACCAACTGGAGCAGGCATTCTTGGAGAAATTCTTCCCTCCCTCCAAGACGGCTTACCTACGAGCCCAGATCACCGGCTTCTTCCAAAAGGACGGAGAATTCTTATCCGAAGCTTGGGATCGCTACAAGGGATTGCTGGAGTCTTGCCCACATCATGGACTCGAGAGGTGGTTGTTAGTTCACACCTTCTACAACGGATTGGATTACTCCTCGAAGGTGTCACTCGATTCCGCAGCTGGTGGAGCCTTTATGAATAGGCCTCTGACTGAGGCATTCAACATCATTGAAAACGTGGCCACCAACTACCACCAATGGGGTTCAGAAAGAGGTAATAACCCGAAAAAGATTTCGGGGGGTAAGATTGAAATGAATAGCACATATCATATAATGTCTAAAATTGACTCACTGAACAAACGCTTTGATCAGCTTGAAAGGGCTAACGTGAGTTCAATAGGTGCTACTAACATTGTTTGTGAGATTTGTGGAATGCAGGGACATGACATAATGGAATTCCCACATGGTATTGCTCATGGATCCGGCGCTTCGGGGGAACAAGTGAACTCTTGTCACAACTACTACGACACGAACCCGAAGTTGCCAAATTATGCTCCCCCAAATCCTTACAACCAAGGAAGGAAGAACAACCCTTAGCTCTCGTACGGGAACTACAGCAACACGTTGAACCATGAGTTCCAAGAAGGACAAGGTAATAGGAAACCCGTATCAGGGTATCCTCAGGTACAAAAGTCTAAACTTGAGTCTCTTTTGGAAAGTTTTGTTGAAACTCAAACAAAACAAAAGGAAGAGTTTAGGAAACAAGGTAGGGCAGTCAATGAGGCAATAAAAGAGTTAGCATCTAAGGTAGATAACTTAGCCATCCATAATAAGATGTTAGAAACTCAAATTGCCCAACAAGCCAACACATATTCTAGACCTAAGGGTACGTTTCCGGGACAACCCGAAGTTAATCCCAATGAACATTGTAATGCCATATACTTGAGGGATGATAAGCTTGGGGTAGCTGAAAAGGATGTGTGAAATGTGAAGAGGACATGAGCGAAGATGAAGAGATAAAGCAAAAGTATGTCCCTCCACCACCTTACCAACCCCCAATACCTTTCCCACAAAGGTTGGTCAAGAGAAAGCAAGTAGAAATAGAAACTAAGAGCTTAATTGAGGAGCACAATGTCATGATAAAAACTAATATGCCTCCTAAACTAAAAGATCCAGGTAGTTTCTCTATTGCTTGCTGAATTGGAGAAGTGAAAATAGACTAAGCCTTATGTGACTTAGGGGCTAGTGAGAGCTTGATGCTGCTTTCTATCTTCGAGAGGTTAGGAACCAAGGAATCGAGTCCATCCAAATTCTCTTTACAATTTGCGGATGGCTCAACTAAAACTCCTCTAGGCATACTAGAGAATGTTCCCGTAAAGGTAGGGAAATTTTTCATCCCTACCGATTTCATGGTATTGGATATGAACGGGAATTCTAAATTCCCTATCATTCTTGGAAGGCCATTCTTGGCCACAGCTGGAGCAATAATAGACGTAAAGAATGGCAAATTCTCTCTGAATGTAGAGGAAGGTAGGGTGGATTTTGATTTGACTAACTCATATAACAACCCTCCTTTTGAGAGTCATGTGTGCAGGATCGATATAAAATCTCCAGATGTGAAGGAAGAGCCTAACATGGAAGTGACTCCGAAACTTTGCAAGACAAATGATGCACCGAATGGTGATGAAGTTGGAGTTGCTCATAATGTGGAAACAAAACTTCCGCCAGGAGGGAGTAAGGCCATGAAGCTCAGAGTAAAAAGAACAAAGCAAAAGCACAATTGGCCATGTGAGCAAAATCGTCTCTTTGAAGGACTTCCATGGAAGAGAAGTGTTCTTTCACTTCTAGGCCCAGCCGACCCCGGTTGATTGAAAGAAGTATGGTCAAGCTTAAGACCGTAAATAAGCGCTTCTTGGGAGGCAACCCAAGTTTTCTTTCCCTTTTCCATTTGTTTTTGAATTTTATTTTTGAATAATCTGAGTAGATTAAGAGAAGAAAGATCATTAACTGATGATTTTGCCAAATATTTGCAGGTTATGAAGGAAGGAAGAGCAAAAAGGGAAGGACAAATGAAGTCAGAAGTCATCACGCCCAGGCGTGATATCCATCACGGGTGTGATGAGAAGGACCATAAAGTCAAAGTGTATCACGGCCTAGCCGTGATGGGAGTCACGGCCGTGACAGGCCAGCTCCTGTAGCCAGAATTGATCACGGCCTCGCTGTGATGCCTATCACGCCCGTGATACAATTTCCAACAACTTTTTGACAAGCATGTGAGCCAGCACCCGCTACCACCTCGGTGAGTTGTTCCATTTTTCTCCTCTCTCCGACTTGATTATTTACATTGGGGACAATGTAGGTTTTTAAGCTTGGGGTAGGGGTATTTTTGCAATTTTTTGGCATTTTTGTATTTTTCATGTTGCATTCACATTGGCATGATCTCATGATTTGGTTGCCCCTTGCTTAGAATATGAATCTAATTGTGAGAACTTGGTGCCAAATAAATTGAGATAGTGAATTTTTGAACCCAATTTTTTATTCTTGTGATAAGGCTAAAAATAAAAATGGTTGAGATGATCTTTTGATAGTTGATAACTAGCATGTGGTTCCTTAAATTTGTGTTTCTCACTGATTTTAAACCACTAAATGTGAAGTTTTTGAGCCTAAAAGGGGTACTCACTAAATCTACCCCATTCTTTGTGATAAAGTGTCTTATTCTTCTTGGATTGTATTCTCTAGAACTTGACTTGAAACCGTTTTGAAACTTAAAAATTTTTTAAAACATTTTTGAAAATGATTGAGGTGCTAGGTATTTTTCCGGCCTTCCGAGCCTTGATTGATTAAATGCTACCCCTTAGTTGCCCAATTTTGAGCCTAATAGAATAAAATACTTTTCTTGGTACCTTTAAATATTTTGATGAATAATGCTTGATATGACACCTTTTAAAGTATTGCAAAAAGGGTAAAAAGGTAGTTTGAAAAATAAATTGTGGGATAAAAAGTTAGAGAAATTTCTCTAAAGTTGAAAACCTCCCCTTCTTCAAATAAATAAATATAAAACAAAAAAAAAACAAAAAAAATGGAGAAGGGGATGACAAAAAGAAAGTAAGAAATAATAAAAAAAATGGACAGAAAGGTGGAAAAATGAATCAAAGCCCAAAACAAAGGTATTTGAGAAGGTTGTCATGCTTTGCAATGTTTGATATTTTGTTTAGCCTTCTTGAATTTTCCCTTTCTTGATTTCCCCACCTAACAATTAATCCCATGGCCCCATTACAACCAAAATAAAAGACCGCTTGATTCTTATGTGTTTTCATTAATAAAGTAGAGATTTGGTTGATAGTCAAGCTTATGGTAGAATACCCTCCTTGAGGAAATTGAGCGAATTGTCATATACCCTTAAACACTTGAGCAAGGGGAGAAGAGTGCCTGAATCAGTGAGAATACGAATTTAGGAAACCTAAGCTTCTAATTGGACTCAAAATTGATTGCCACTTGGTTTCTTATTTGAATAAGCCTGTCACTTGGATTAGTTCTCGGGTTCTTGGTTCACTACCCATGTTCTGAATATTTATATCTTCTGGCCTTAGTTATTGCTTGAGGACATGGAAAATCTTAAGCTTGGGGTGATTTGATGAGTGTGATTACACCTCATATTTGCTTATCATTTTGCATGCATTTTCATATAGTTTAGGCATTTTTAATTTGATTTTTGGTTAGTTTTTACCTTGGAACGGGTAAGGCGGTTTTGTGGTGTTGTTTTGTAGGAATTAAGGATAAAATGCTCGAGATTAACCATGATGGAGCTTGCATGAAGATGGGGCTTGAAAAGTGAAGAAACTGAGCCAAATAGAGCCCAACACGGCCTAGCCGTGATGCCCATCATGGCTATGATCGAGCAAAACTGAAAAGAAAGAAGGCAGAAGTCAGAACTGGTTACGGCCTAGCCGTGACGCGTAATATTTGGATCTAAACAAACTGATTTGAGCTGAATTTGTGTTTGATTTGGATTCAAACTTTCCTAATCTATAAATAAGGCATCTAGGCAGAGACTAAGGAAGGCTTTTGGCTTCTACATTTAGGCAAATTTTTAGGATCTCTCTTCTTCTTCTTCTTCTTCTTCTTCTTCTTCTTCTTCTTCTTCTTCTTCTTCTTCTTCTTCTTCTTCTTCTTCTTCTTCTTCTTCTTCTCCTCTTCTCTTAGGTTTTATTTCATGTTTTTGTTAACCAAGCTTGTCACCACCATGACAATGCTTGAGTAGTAGCTTTATTTCTAGGGATTGGGGCTATGCCTAATATCTGTTTTCATGTTAAGAATTGATTTCGATTTCTTGTTAATTTCGACTTTGCTTTAGATTTGATTTCTATTGTTTTAATTACTCGTAAATTCGGCGGCCGCTTATTTGCGTGACGTAGATACGCTAAGGAGGAACTTGTCGGATCTATTGAATCAGAGTTAGGACTTAAATCATGAGAGTTAGAAGCGGTCCTTCGAGGATTCACGAATTGTCACAAAACTTAAAGGGTCTGATCTAAATTCAACTTCCACGAGAGTAGGGGTTGGTTTAATCGGGCATGGTTTTTGTAACCCGAGAGGGAGCATCAACTATTTGAGGATAAATTCACCTTCAAGGCAATTTTGATAATTAACAAGGATTAGGCAATTTAGTAACATAAACAATCTTTTTGGTATCCCAATTCCTGGGAATTCCTTTTGAATTTGAAAACCCCTAAATTGATTACTTCCTGTTTACTTGATTGCATTCCTTATCCGATTTTCTAAGTTATCTCTTATTTCAAAAATCGAAACCATTTCGAAATCTCCTTTTTATATAGTCCAGTTTTATCGATTTGATAATTAGTTGTGATTTGAGATCACGGTCTCTATGGGATCGACATCTTTTTATTACTTGGCGACGAATCCGGTACACTTGCCGGATCGCACACATCAGGCACCCCTAACAAGGCCACTTCAGGACAATCACCAGTCTCTTGGTGCTTCGGCTCCGCCCCGAAAGGCATCACCTAACACCACGTCCATCCACAACCAGGGTCGAGGAGCCAGGCACCCACAGCCTCGCCACAACATTGAGAACCCCGCGAAATTGATAAATATCGAAAGCCAACATTTTTAAAAACAAAAAACATCGCGAGGATCCTTTCCGATGCGCCTCATCCGATCTTGTGTTGGGTGCCCCTAACAAGGCCACTTCGGGACGATCACCCGTCTCTTGGTGCTACGACTCCGCCCCAGAAGGCATCACCTAACACCACGTCCATCCACAACCAAGGTCGAGGAGCCGCGCACCCACAGCCTCGCCACACCATCGAGTACCCCACCACGAAATTGATAAATATCGAAAGCCAACATTTTTAAAAACGAACAACATCGCGAGGATCCTTTCCGATGCGCCTTCAGCCGATCTGGTGTTTGAGCACCCCCTCCCAAGGCAACTTCAGGACGATCACCCGTCTCTTGGTTATTCGGCTCCGCCCCGGAAGGCATCACCTAACACCATGTCCATCCACAACCAAGGTCAAGGAGCCTCACGCCCACAGTCTTGCCACACCATCGAGTACCCCACGAAATTGATAAATATCGAAAGCCATCATTTTTAAAAACGAACAATAGCGCGAGGATCCTTTTCGATGCACCTTCAGCCGATCTGGTGTTTGAGCACCCCTAACAAGGCCACTTCAGGGCGATCACCCATACCTTGGTGCTTCGGCTCCGCCCCGGAAGACATCACCTAACACCACGTCCATCCACAACCCAGGTAGAGGAACCGTACACCCACAGCCTCGCCACACCATCGAGTACCCCAAAAAAATTGATAAATATCGAAAGCCAACATTTTTAAAAACCAACAACATCGCGAGGATCCTTTCCGATGCACCTTCAATCGATCTGGTGTTTGAGCACCCCTTAAAAGCCCACTTCAGGATGATCACCCGTCTCTTGGTGCTTCGGCTCCGCCTCGGAAGGCATCATCACCTAACACCACGTCCATCCACAGCCAAGGTCGAGGAACGGTGCAGCCACAGTCTCGCCACACCATCGAGTACCCCACGAAATTGATAAAATCGAAAGCCAACATTTTTAAGAACGAAATTGACAAAATTTCGAAAGCCAACATTTTTAAAACGGGTGCTAACCACATTGCGAGGATCCTTTACGGTGTTCCTTAAACCGGTTTGGTGTTGGGATCCCCACCTTGGTCACATCCGGAAGATCACGCGTCCCTCCGTGTTGCAGATCCGCCCCGAAGGGCATAACCTAACATAATGTCCATCCACAACCAAGGTCAAGGAGCCACACCAATGAATCCTCAACACACCATGGAAAATCCCCACAAAAACGGTCCAATCTGATTCCCACATTTTTCCCCGAACCGGCCTCCCGGTCCCGCCCTGGGCCCACTTCTTGGACACGCCTTGGGCTCACCCGCGCCCCGGCCCACGGAGTCGGTCGGTCGGAAGATGACCTGATCGAGTCACCTACTATGCCGTGGGCAGGGTCGATGTGCAATGTTGGGGATCATTGCATGGGCGTTTGGAGGGGGGGGGGGGGTGGACCATGGTGCACCAGGTCAGGGTCAGGCTGGCACCTCTCCCCCCTATAATAGCATAATATGCAAAGACCCATTTTCCAGCATAAGACATCATTTTTGCTGGGGAGACATACTCTTTTTTGCATGAATGCTTATAAAAATGGGATCTAGGGAAAGAAAAATTTACAGAAATTTTCACCATACCTTTTTTTTAAATAAATTTTCAAAGTGGAAAACCGAAACAATTCCCAAAAAATGGAAAATGGGTCTAGACATCGAATTTTAAGCTGATTTTTTGCTGCTAAACTACTTATAATATTCCCAAGGTGCCCACAAAATTTCGTGTCATTTCATGAAGGTTGTGATTTTTTATGATTTTTCAACCGAAATCAGGGATATGCGACAGTTCGATGACAAGGAATCTAGGCTACAAATTGAATTTTGACCGGAATTTTTGTAGGCACTCTTGCTATATTATTTCCAGCTTTACCTCCAAATATCGTTGCATTTCATTGAGGGGTTGGAGTTTTGGGAACTTTTAGCCGAAATGTGGTATACTAGCATACTTAAACATGTGGTGGACCCTGGTTTATAGGTTTGTTTTTCTACCACGCTTTCTAAAAATTCTAGGGGGGTCTGGGGAATGCTCTCAAGCTTGTATCACAACATTTGCTCGTCGGTGCTCAGTGCATCTTGATGTGTCGGGCGAGTGCACGTGCGATCCGGCAAGTGTACCGGATTATCGCCAAGTAATAAAAAGATATCGATCCCACAGAGACCGTGATCTCAAATCACAACTAATTACTAAATCGATAAAACTGGACTATAAAAAGATTTTGAAAAAAAGGTTTTTGATATTTGAAATAAGAGATAACTTAGAAAATCAAATAAGGATTGCAATCAAGTAAAACAGAAAGTAAATCAATTTATGGTTTTTCAAATCTAAATGGATTCCTAGGAATTGGGTTACCAACAAGATCGTTTATGTTACTAAACTGACTAACCCTTGTTAATTATTGAAAATTGTCTTGAAGGCGAATTTATCCTCAAATAGTTAATGCTCCCTCTCGGGTAACAAAAATCGTGCCCAATTAAACCAACCCCTACTCTCGTGGTAGTCGGATTTAGATTGGACCCTTTACGCTTTGTGACAATTCGTTAATCCTCGAAGGACCGCTTCTAACTCTCGTGATTTAAGTCCTAAGTCTGTCTATAGATCCGATACCTAAGTTCACCGCTAGGTTCCTCCTTAGAAAATCTACATCACGCAAATAAGCGACCGCCGAATTTACGAGTACTTAAAACACTAGAAATCAGATCAAAAGCAAAATCGCAATTAACAAAGATATAACATCAATTCATTACCATAAACAAACCTTGGGCATAGCCCCAATCCCTAGAAATTAAACTACTACTCAAGCCTTGCCATGGTGATGACAAGCTTGGTTAACAACAACATGAAAGTAAAAATAAGAGAAGTGAGGAGGAAGAAGAAGAGAGATCCTAAATTATAGCCTAAGAGTAGCAGCCCAAAAAGTCCTTTTTTTTCCTCTGCCCAGATGCCTTATTTATAGATTAGGAAAGTTAGAATCCCAATCAAATACAAATTCAGATCCAAATCAGTTGCTTCAGATCCAAGTAATGCGCGTCACGGCCGTGATGGCCATCACGGCCAGGCCGTGACGGATTCTGCCTTGGGAGTTTCTTCAATTTTTTGTCTGTCACGGCCGTGATGCTCATCACGGCTAGACCGTGATCAGTTCTGCCTGTTGAGGGTCTGGTTCAGCTGACATGTCATGGCCGTGATGGGCATCACGGCTAGGCCGTGACCAGTTCTGACTTTTGCCTTCTTTCTTTTCAGTTTTTGCTCGATCATGGCCGTGATGGTTATCACGGCTAGGCCGTGATGGGCTCTGTTTGGTTCATTTTCTTCACTTTTCAAGCCCCATCTTCATCCAAGCTCCATCATGGTCAATCTTGAGCATTTTATCCTTAATTCCTGCAAAACCACACCACAAAACCGCCTTACCCGTTCCAAGGTAAAAATTAACAAAAATCAAATTAAATATGCCTAAACTGTATGAAAATGCATGCAAAATGATAGACAAATATGAGGTGAAATCACACGCATCAAATCACCCCAAGCTTAAGACTTTGCTTGTCCTCAAGCAATCACCAAGGCCAGACAACATAATCAGAGCATGGATAGTGAACCAAGAATCCGAGTAACTAATCCAAGCAACAAGCATATTCAAATAAGAAACCAAGAGACAATCAATTTCAAGTCCAATTAGAAACTTAGGTTTCCTAAATTCATATTCTCACTGATTCGGGCACTCTTCTCACCTCACTCAAGTGTTTAAGGGCATATGACAATTCGCTCAATTTCCTCAAGGAGGGTATTCTACCATAAGCTTGACTTTTAACCAAATCTATACTTTATTAATGAAAACACATAAAAATCAAGAGGTCTTTTACTTTGGTTGTAACGAGGCCATGGGATTAATCGTTAGGTTGGGAAATCAAGAAAAAGGAAATTTCAAGAGGGCTAAGCAAAATATCAAACATTGCAAAGTATGACACCGTCTAAAATACCTTTTTGGGCATTGATTCACTTTTCCACCTTTCTTTCCTTTTTATTTTATTTTTATTTCTCACTTTATTTTTGTCATCCCTTTCTCCATTTTTTTTATTTATTTGGAGAAGGGTGAGATTTTCAATTCAAGCGAAATATTTTTGTCTTTCTCATCCCATACTTTTTCAACTACCTTTTTACCCTTTTTGCAATACTTTAAAAGGTGCCATATCGAGCATTATTCATCAAAATATTTCAAGGTACCAAGAAAAGTATTTTATTCTTTTAGGCTCAAAATTGGGCAACTAAGGGGTAGCATTTAATCAATCAAAACTCAGAAGGCCAGAAAAATACCTAGTGCCTCAATCATTTTCAAAAATGTTTTCAAAAATTTTTAAGTTTCAAAACAGATTCAAGTCAAGTTCTAGAGAATACAATCCAAGAGGAATAAAACACCCTATTACAAAGAATGGGGTAGATTTAGTAAGTACTCCTTTTGGCTAAAAAATCTCACATTTAGTAGTTCAGAAATCTGCGAGAAACACAAATCTAGAGAACCACATGCTAATTATCAACTATCAAAAGATTATCTCAAGCATTTTTATTTTTAACCTTGTCACAAGAATAAAAAAAAATGGGTTCAAAAATTTACTATCTCAATTTATTTGGCACCAAGTTCTCACAATTGGATGCAAATTCTAAGTGAGGGGCAATCTAGAGAATGTGATCATGCAAAACTATGCCTATATGAATGCAACATGAAAAATGCAAAAATGCAAAAATTTGTAAAAATACCCCTACCCCAAGCTTAAAAACTTACATTGTCCCCAATGTAAATAATCAAGTCAGAGAGAGGAGAAAAATTGGAACAATTCACCGAGGTGGTAGCGGGTGCTGGCTCACATGCCAGTCAAAAACTTGTTGGAGAATGTATCACGACTAGGCCGTGATCAATTCTGGTCCATAGGAGCTGGCCTGTCACGGCTGTGACCTGTATCACGGCTAGGCCGTGATACACTCTGATCTTTAGGGTCCTTCCCATCACGCCCGTGATGCTTATCACGATTGGGCCATGATCCTTTCTGGCCTTCTTGGTTAGCCCATCACGGCCGTGACCACTGTCACGGCCTGGGCGTGATGACTTCTGACTTTATTTGTCCCTGCCCTTTTTGCTCTTCCTTCCTTCTTAACATGTAAACACTCGACAAATCTATTAATTTATGATTTTTTTCTCTTGATCTTCTCAAATTATTCAAGAGCTAAATTCAAAAACAAATGGAAAAGGGAAAGAAAACTTGGGTTACCTCCCAAGAAGCGCTTATTTACGGTCTTAAGCTTGACCATACTTCCTTCAGTCAACCAGGGTCGGCTGGGCGTAGAAGTACAGGAACACTTCTCTTCCATGGGAGTCCTTCAAAGATCTGATTCTGCTCATATGGCCAATTGTGCTTCCGCTTCGCTCTTTTCACTCTAAACTTCATGGCCTTACTACCTCCCAGCGGAAGTTTTGTTTCCACATGATCAGCAACTCCAACTTCATCACTACTGGGTGCATCATTTGCCCTGCAAATCTTCGGAGTTGCTTCCATGTTGAGCTCTTCCTTTACCACTGGAGACGTTATATCGATCCTGCACACATGACTCACAAAAGGAGGGTTGTTATATGAGTTAGTCAATTCAAAATCTACCCTACCTTCCTCTACATTCAGAGAGAGTTTGCCATTCCTTACATCTATTATTGCTCCAGCGGTGGCCAAGAATGGCCTTCCTAAAATGATGGGGAATTCAGAATTCCCTTTCATATCCAATACCAGGAAATCGGTAGGGATGAAAAATTTCCCTACCTTTACAGGAACATTCTCTAGTATGCCTAGAGGAGTCCTAGTTGAGCCATCTGCAAATTGTAAGGAGAATTTGAATGGACTCAACTCTTTGGTTCCCAACCTTTCCAAGATAGTGAGTGGCATCAAGTTCGCACCCTTAATTTGAGCAAGCGGTGGACAAACTACCTGGGTCTTTCAGTTTAGGAGGCATATTAGCTTCTATATCTACTTGCTTTCTCTTGACCAACCTTTGTGGGAAAGGTATCGGGGGTTAGTACGGTGGTGGAGGGACATACTTTGGTTCTGGCTCTTCGTTTTCGCTCATGTTCTCTGGTTCCACATCATTTTCAACCACCCCAAGCTTATCATCACTCAAATATATGGCATTACAATGTTCAATGGGATTTGCTTCGGGTTGCCCCGGGAACGTACCCTTAGGTCTACAATATATGCTGGCTTGTTGGGCAATCTGAGTTTCTAGCATCTTGTTATGGATGGCTAAGTTATCTACCTTAGATGCTAGCTCTTTCATCGCCTCGTTTACTACCCTACCTTGTTGTCTAAACTCTTCATTTTGTTTTGTTTGAGTTTCAAAAAAACTTTCCAATAAAGACTCGAGTTTAGACTTCTGTACCTGAGGATACCCCGCTACGGGTTTCCTATTACCTTGGCATTCTTGAAAGTCATGGTTCAGCGTGTTGCTGTAGTTCCCGTACGAGAGGTAAGGGCTGTTCTTCCTTCCTTGGTTGTAAGGATTTGGGGGAGCATAATTTGGCAACTTCGGGTTCGTGTCGTAGTAGTTGTGACAAGAGTTCACTTGTTCCCCCGAAGCGCCGGATCCATGAGCAATACCATGTGGGAATTCCGTTATGTCATGTCCCTGCATTCCACAAATCTCACAAACAATGTTAGTAGCACCTATTGAACTCACGTTAGCCCTTTCAAGCTGATCAAAGCGTTTGTTCAGTGAGTCAATTTTAGACATTATATGATATGTGCTATTCATTTCAATCTTACCCCCCGAAATCTTTTTCGGGTTATTACCTCTTTCTGAACCCCATTGGTGGTAGTTGGTGGCCACGTTTTCAATGATGTTGAATGCCTCAGTCAGAGGCCTATTCATAAAGGCTCCACCAGCTGCGGAATCGAGTGACACCTTCGAGGAGTAATCCAATCCGTTGTAGAAGGTGTGCACTAACAACCACCTCTCGAGTCCATGATGTGGGCAAGACTCTAGCAATCCCTTGTCGCGATCCCAAGCTTCGGATAAGCATTCTCCGTCCTTTTGGAAGAAGCCGGTGATCTGGGCTCGTAGGTAAGCCGTCTTGGAGGGAGGGAAGAATTTCTCCAAGAATGCCTGCTCCAGTTGGTCCCAAGTTGACAAGGTATTAGCGAGCACTTGCTTCAGCCAAGCTTTTTCCTTTCCAGTAAGAGAGGAGGGGAACAACCTCAAACGAATAGCATCAACCGGGGCGCCTTGAATTCTAACTGCATCGGTGAACTCCAAGAATGTCTCCACGTGATCGGTTGGGTCCTCCGAGGGCAGTCCTCCGAAATGATGTTGCCTAATGATGTTGATTAGCATAGGCGGTATAGTGTAGTTCTCCGCCTCAATCTCTGGCCTAGCAATCCCAGTTCGTAATCCCCTAGCATTTGGGGCTGCGTAGTCCTTCAACGGTTTCATATCCGGGAGATTCGCCATGAGTGGAATGGGAATCAACCTCTCTCTCTCTCTTTGTAGTCTGCTAAGTCTGTGAAAGGTCCTCTCGATTTCGGGGTCAACCTCAGTAAGGTCTCCAAGACTTAGGGATCTTTGCATAGAAGAGAAACAAACACAAAGATAGATACATAGAAAGAAAAAGAGAGAATATTTTTTTTTTCAAATATAAAAATCAAAAGGAAAGAAAAGGTCTAGAAAAATCAATTTAAAAATTAAATTGAGATTCGAGAAAGCACAGTCCCCGGCAACGACACCAAAAACTTGATGTGTCGGGCGAGTGCACGTGCGATCCGGCAAGTGTACCGGATTGTCGCCAAGTAATAAAAAGACATCGATCCCACAGAGACGTGATCTCAAATCACAACTAATTACTAAATCGATAAAACTGGACTATAAAAAGATTTTTAAAAAAAGGTTTTTGATATTTGAAATAAGAGATAACTTAGAAAACCAAATAAGGACTGTAATCAAGTAAAACAGAAAGTAAATCAATTTATGGTTTTTCAGATCTAAATGGATTCCTAGGAATTGGGTTACCAACAAGATTGTTTATGTTACTATATAAACTGACTAACCCTTGTTAATTATTGAAAATTGCCTTGAAGGCAAATTTATCCTCAAGTAGTTAATTCTCCCTCTCGGGTTACAAAAACCGTGCCCAATTAAACCAACCCCTACTCTCATGGTAGTCGAATTTAGATTAGACCCTTTACACTTTGTGACAATTCGTTTATCCTCGAAGGACCGCTTATAACTCTCGTGATTTAAGTCCTAAGTCTGATTCTATAGATCCGATACCTAAGTTCACCGCTAGGTTCCTCCTTAGAATATCTACGTCACGCAAATAAGCGGCCGCCGAATTTACGAGTAATTAAAACATTAGAAATCAGATCTAAAGCAAAATCGCAATTAACAAAGATATAACATCAATTCATTACCATAAGAAAACCTTGGGCATAGCCCCAATCCCTAGAAACTACTACTCAAGCCTTGCCATGGTGATGACAAGCTTGGTTAACAACAACATGAAAGTAAAAATAAGAGAAGAGAGGAGGAAGAAGAAGAGAGATCCTAAATTATAGCCTAAGAGTATCAGCCCAAAAAGTCCTTTTTTGCCTCTGCCTAGATGCCTTATTTATAGATTAGGAAAGTTAGAATCCCAATCAAATACAAATTCAGATCCAAATCAGTTGCTTCAGATCCAAGTAATGCGCGTCACGGCCGTGATGGCCATCACGGCCAGGCCGCGACGGATTCTGCCTTGGGCGTTTGTTCAATTTTTAGTTTGTCATGGCCGTGATGGTCATCACGGCTAGGCCGTGATTAGTTCTGCCTGTTGAGGGTCTGGTTCAGCTGACATGTCACGGCCGTGATGGGCATCACGGCTAGGCCGTGACGAAGTTCTGACTTTTGCCTTCTTTCTTTTCAGTTTTTGCTCATCACAGCTAGGCCGTGATGGGCTCTGTTTGGTTCATTTTCTTCACTTTTCAAGCCCCATCTTCATCCAAGCTCCATCATGGTCAATCTTGAGCATTTTATCCTTAATTCCTGCAAAACCACACCACAAAACCGCCTTACCCATTCCAAGGTAAAAATTAACAAAAATCAAATTAAATATGCCTAAACTATATGAATTGCATGAAAAATGATAGACAAATATGAGGTGAAATCACACTCATCAAATCTGCGACGTGTGCCGAGCACGGTGGTCATGCACGAGTCACGGGTGATGCAATGTAACACTTTCAACCTCGGTGCACAAGTAACTAGCCACCCAAAATGAACCTCCATCTTCCGGCACCAACAACTTCAACCGGTCAGTGCCATGTGCACTAGACCCTTGCAACCTTGGTTCCTATCTGCACCGACCAAGCCAAGTCAGGAATCTGGTACACCACACCGAGCCAAATCAGGAATCTGGTGCACCAGACCGAGCCAAGTCAGGAATCTGGTGCACCAGACCGAGCCAAATCATGAATCTGGTGCACCACACCGGGCCAAGTCAGGAATATGGTGCACCAGACCGAGCCAAGTCAGGAATCTGGTGCACCACATCGAGCCAAGTCAAGAATCTGGTGCACCAGACCGAGCCAAGTCAGGAATCTGGTGCACCACACCGAGCCAAGTCATGAATTTGGGGCACCACATCGAACCAAGTCAGGAATCTGGTGCACCAGACCAAGCAAAGTCAGGAATCTGGTGCACCACACCGAGCCAAGTCAGGAATCTGGTGCACCACACCGAGCCAAGTCATGAATCTGGTGCACCAGACCGAGCCAAGTCTGGAATCCGGTGCACCACACCGAGCCAAATCATGAATCTGGTGCACCACACCGAGCCAAGTCAGGAATCAGGGGCACCAGACCGAGCCAAACCCTAAATCTGGTACACCAGACCAGGCCAAGTCATGAAACTGGTGCTCCAGACAGTGCTAAGTCATGAATTTGG
>JAUPTC010000282.1:0-63564 GCA_030762895.1 Sophora flavescens
CGACACATCGCGGTAAGTAAGCGTATAAAGGATTTGATCGCGCGTAGACTAACAGGTGCGACCATACCAGCAGTAATGCACCGGATCCCATCAGAACCCCGCAGTGAAGCGTGCTGGGGCGAGAGTAGTACTAGGATGCGTGACCTCCTATGAAGTCCTCGTGTTGCACCTCTTTTTCCCATCAACTTTATCGGTCGACCCAGAGCATGGCTCCAGAAAGTCGGGGTCACCAAAACACCGAAGGCGGGAGACCGTAAACGGCCTCAAACGAGTGACCCCGCCGGTCGGCGGTGCGGGGCCCTCCGGACCGCGGAAACGCCAAACCCCAGCATACATACCCACCGGAAGATGCCGAAAAAGTTGGAAACAGTGTCAAATGAATTTTAAAAAATATGGGACCACGACTGTCAGAAAGCCGCACCCGTCCTGGTAATTATGAGGCGGAGAAAATACTTTGAAAATAGGAAAAGTGGCCGGGACGGTGTCGTTTGGCCAGAATCGGGTGGTGCCCATGGGTCCAACGGAGCAATGGGCCTCGTTCCTTTGATTTTTTCCTACCACCCTGCCAAAATTCAGGTCATTCGGAGCACGTGAAAACAAATCTGGTAATTACCGGCATGTCCCTGATGTCTCGGAAGCCCCATCCGGAAGCGGAGCCTGACCGAAACCCGAGGGGTAACGGAAGCTCGGCACATCGCGGTAAGTAAGCGTGTAAAGGATTTGATCGCGCGTAGACTAACATGTGCGATCATATGATGACAACCAAATGGTGAGGTTGCCTTTGATGATCTTTTTGGTTGAATTTTTAGACACAAATTCGTGTAACACTTTGTAACCAAGAATAAAGTGAAGAAAGAAATAAAATGGATGAGTAAGAAGATGATGATGGCGCCACAAAACAAAAGTTTTAATAAGCCAAGTGAGGTTCGCCACAAGAATCTTGGATTCTTGATAAGAACAATAGTTTGGTTCATCCAAGAACCTAGGAGAACAAAATTCTCACAAAATGGATTTGATCCAAAAATAACATCAAAGTTACCATTTCATGTGTTTGTCACAAATTACATATAGTTGAGCAGCCAACTTTTGGGCTTCCAAAACCAAACCATAACCCCCACTTAATTGGCCTAATTCATGACCTTAAACACTCACTTATTCCCACTTAACTCAGCCATCATAACATGAGTTAATTTGCCTAAAAACCCTCATAATGTAGCCACCAAATCATTCAACTCAGCCATAAGACTATGAAGGTTACGCCCCCCCTCTTCTTGACTCTTCATCGCCCTAATTATGTGGTGGTTACACTTGCTTCTCACATTAAAAGTGTAACCCCCCATAATTTATACAATTTATCAAAATATCAACACACTAGTTTAGGAGTTCTTATAGCATGCAAGCTAAAGATTCCTCCCACTAAGACAAATTCGTTTTCCATCACGGATTACAAGTTGGCTGCCCAAAAAACATCACTTAGTAATTGGGCTCACTCATAAAACCCATTTACACTTATTGAATTAAAATAAACAACTAAAATTGGACTCTTCTTCATGTTACACGCCCCTCTTGTCATGGATCCTTTAGTTGGATAATGTAAGTTAATAATTTGGGCTTCATTCCATCCAATCTTGCATTTGGGCTTGCTTCCATGATGAGAACCATAGTTTGCATTAACACTTGTTGGGCTTTCTTGGTTGTAACATTTGTCATTGGCCCACCAAATCCTTGGCTAGCTTCTTGAACCATACTCCAAATTGGGCTCATATCATTCCCTCCTTCTTTGAGTGAATTCGACCTCGAATTGAAGTCTTCATCACCAAAATTAGTCATTTTGGTTGCATCCAGTGTGTTCTCCACAATCACATTGCCATAGGGTGCTTTATTTGGAATGAAATTACCAAATTTCTGCAAAAAAGTTACAACACCACTAGACAAAGAAAGATCATTAGAAGCATTAGCAATTAAATTAAAATTGTCGCAATAAAAAATGAATTGTGGCTGCCTTGAAATCAAAGCCTCCTTCTCTTCACTTTTTGGTGCCAAACAACTCCCTTTTTGTCACTAATTTTCACTATATTTTCCTCATTATTTTTCTCTTGATCACTTTTTTTTCAATCTTTTTCTCACTTTTTTTTCAATCTTTTTCTCACTCTCTTTTTCAATCCTTTTCTCACTCTCCTTTTCTTTCTTTTTCTCACTCTCCTTTTCTTTTCTCTCTTGCTCTCTTTTTTCTCTCATTCTTATTTGATCCTCACTAACTTGCTTTGGAGATAAAGGAGAAAGAATGACCTTTCGGTCTTGATGCATGAAGGTAAACTTATTTGAGAACCCATCATGGATGGCCTTTTTGTCATATTGCCAAGGCCTTCCCAACAACATATGGCTTGCCTCCATAGGCACCACATCACAAAGTACACAATCTTCATACTTTCCAATTGAGAATGGAACCTCTACTTGTTTGTTCACAACCATTTCCCCAACCTCACTTAGCCATTGAAGCCTATATGGCCTTGGATGTGCCTTAGTAACAAGATTCAATTTGGACACCAATCTAGTGCTTAAAAAATTGGCACAACTCCCACCATCAATGATTAGAGAACATACCTTTCCTTGAATTAGACATCTAGAATGAAAGATATTCTCCCTTTGGCTCGCCTCATGATCCTTGACTTGACTTCCCAAAAGCCTTCTTACCATGAATAAGTCTCCCTCCGGAATTTCTTCTCCTTTTTCACTCTCCTCACTTGAAGCTTCGCTTTGTGAGACCACTTCACCGTTCCTTGCCACCATTGTCCTCTTTGTTGGCCATTGGGACGCAATATTCCCATGGCCTAAGCACTTGAAACACTTCATATCACGGCTCCTAGAACTTGTTTCCACTGGCTTCTTTCCTTGAGGGGTGCTCTCGGCCTCTTTAGAAAATGGTGCACCCTCCTTCTTTGAATATTCCTTCCAATTTGAGGATGGATATTTGGAAGATGAAGAAAAAGAATATTTGGACTTTCTCCTCTTAATTTGTTGCTCCACCTTAATCGCTTGTTGAACCAAATATTCAAGCTCCACATAATTTTGTAACTCCACTATGTCTTGAATATCTTGATTCAAGACATGTAAGAACCTTGCCATGGTGGCCTCCCTATCTTCTTTAAAATTTGACCTAAGTAAGGCCAACTCCATCTCCTTGAAATATTCATCAACGCTTTTGGTAAGCCTTTGTAACTTGTTGTGAATATCCCTTAGATAATGATTTGGGACATACCTCTTCCTCATGACAAATTTCAACTCCTCCCAAGTGTCTATGGGCTCTCTTCCATGTCTTCTCCTTTCTTTTTGTAGTTGGTCCCACCACACAAGGGCATCTTCCTTGAACTCAAGGGCGGCTACTTTCACCTTCTTGCTTTCATTGTATGAATTACAATCAAAGACTTGTTCTATTTTTAGCTCCCACTCCAAGTAAGCCTCCGGATCATTCTTCCCAATAAAGGAAGGAACTTTGATTTTGACCCCTTCAAGTCCTCTATCACGTCTCTCTCCCCTATGTCCTCCTCTTCTATGTCGTCCTCCTCTAGGCCTTCCTCTTTCACTATCATAGTCACTTGAATCGTCACGGTGTAGGTTAGCAAGTTGTCTCTCATAATTGGCTTGCATTTGCTCCATTTGTCTTTGAAGAGCTTGGACTTGATGGTCCATCCTAGCTTGAAGAGTGGCTGACCTTGGAGATAATGGTGGACTATCCTCATTGTTGGCCATGATTTGAGTAGAAGAGTTTGTGTTTCCTCACTACACTCCCTCACTAGTTCACACAATGGATTTTTTTTTCACTCTTTTGGCTTTTTCCACACAAAAATGTATTTTGGACACTCTTGCCTTTCTCCTCTCAAATGTTCTCCTTTAGTTCTTATAAGAGTCAAACACAAAAACCACACAAAAATCCAAAAAAAATCAAGTAACAAAAATCACAAAACTTATCAAAACAAAGGAAACAAAAGGAAATGCTAGAAAGGCAAAGCTTTGGAAATAAGAACAAGGAAGAAGGGAAATATTTTTCTTTCTTTTTTTTTTTCAAGAACACAAATTGCTCAAATAGACTTTTCTCTTCCTTTTTTTTTATTTTTTTTCCTTCAAGATTTCACGCACAAATTTTTTTTTTCTAATAATTTGTGCAAATTTTTTTTTCAAACTTTGAAGAAGAGAATCACACTTGAAAACTTGTTTTTGAGCAAGAACAACAATACGAAATTTTCCCTTCACAAATAGAATCAAAGTGTAATTTTTTTTGGATAGTTTGTTGGTTTAAAAGAAGAAAGGGAGAAGATGAAGAACAAAACTCAGAAATTCAACCAAAGCCTAAGCTTTGATACCACTTGATGACAACCAAATGATGATGGTAATGGGTTAACCATGGGATCATGGTGTGAGGGTCATGGGTTAACTATGGGATCATGGCGTGAAGGTCATGGGTTAACCATACGATCATGGCGTGACGGTCCTGCGTAAACCATGGGATCATGGCGTGAGGGGCACCGGTTAACCATGGTGATGACAACCAAATGATGAGGTTGCCTTTGATGATCTTTTTGGTTGAATTTTTAGACACAAATTCGTGTAACACTTTGTAACCAAGATTAAAGTGATGAAAGAAATAAAATGGATGAGTAAGAAGATGATGATGGCGCCACAAAACAAGAGTTTTGATAAGCCAAGTGAGGTTCGCCACAAGAATCTTGGATTCTTGATGAGAACAATAGTTTGGTTCAACCAAGTGATGACAACCAAATGGTGAGGTTGCCTTTGATGATCTTTTTGGTTGAATTTTATGAATTTATTTGCGGAACAATTTTTGAGATTAAAATAAAGGGAAGAAAAGAAACAAATGGATGGAGAATAGAGATGGTGATGGCGCCACAAACTAGAGAGTTTGATAAGCCAAGTGAGGTTCGCCACAAGAATCGTGGATTCTTGATAAGAACAAGATGGCTCAACCAAGAACCAAAGAGAGACAATTCCCTCACAAATGGATTTAATCCAAATTCAACATCCAAGTTATTATTCAACATGAAAATGGAGTGTTCAAATAGAGTATTAGGCTGCCAACTTTTTGGCTTCCAAAAGATATCATAACCCCCACAATAATTAGCCTAATCATGTCACTAAATGACTCACTAATTCCCTCCTTAACTCAGCCTCTAATGGTGAGTTTATTATTCTCTCATAACCATCATTATGTGGCTGCCACACTTTACTTCTCATATTAAAAAAGTGTAACTCCCACATAATTAACAAAACAATAAACAAACTAATAACTTATAGGAGTTACTATTGGCATGCAAACCAAAGATTCCTCCTACTAACCTATGTAATTTCGTGCTCAACATGAGATTAAATGGGCTTGACCCAATTGCAACTCTAACAAACTTGGATACACTCAAATAACCCATTACACTTATTGAATTAAAACAAAACAAGTAAAATCTGCTCATAACTACTTAGGCATGTTCATGGGTCTTCTAGTTGAATGAGATAAGTTATCAATTTGGGCTCCATTCCACTTGGCCTCATTCTTGGGCTTGCTTCTATCAAAATAGCCACCATGTAATTAAAAGCTTGTTGGGCTTTCTTGTATCTAACTCTTGTCATGGGCCCACCAAGTCCTTGATTTGATTCTTGATCTAGGGTCTTCATTGGGCTCATATCATTCTTGTTGGAAATTGGACTTGCCCCCCCCATGGCTCATATCATACCCTCCTTCTTTAAGAAAATTCGTCCTCGAATTTATGACTTCAATCCCAAGCATGTTATCAAATCTTGTGTTAAGATATCCATACTTTTGGGTAACCATGCAAGTTCCCAAGCCATGGAGTACCTCCCTTGGGATGAACTCTTCCATTACATCGGTTGTATCAAATTTAAGTTCATAATATATTTCAATAGGAGGTAAAGCATGAGTAGGTGCTTTATTGAGACTTTTGGAATCCTTGAAAGTTTCCCAACCATGGGGTACTTCCTTTGGGATGAAATCTCCAAATTTCTGCAAAAGAGTTACAACACCACTAGGCAAAGAGAGATCATTAGAAGCATTGGAAATTAAACAAAAGTCCTTGCAATAAATTATGCATTGGGGCTGTCTTGAAATCAAAGCCCTCTTCTCCTCACTTTTTGTTGCTAAAGAACTCTCTTTTTGCTCACTATTTTTCTCTTGCTCATCATTCTTCTTTTCAGTCTCTTTTTCTTTTTCCTCTTGATTATCACTCTTCTTTTCACTCTCTTTTTCTTTTTCCTTTTGATCATCACTTTTATTTTCACTCTCTTTTGCTTTTGCCTCATTCTCTTGTTTTGCTTTCTCTCTCTCTTTCTTCTCATTATCTTTCTTGTTGGAGTCTTCCACCAACTTCTTCACATGGTCTTCAAAACTTTCCATTTGTCTTTTCATTCTTTCCTCTTTTCTCACTCTCTTTTGTTCGTTCTCTCTCATCCTCTTTTCACGTCTCTCATGCATTTGCCGGATCCACTCTTCAACCTCTTTCCTGTGTTCTTGCACATAGTCAAAATTTTCAAATCGCAACATAGCAAAAAGAAGAAAAGGAGAAAGGTAGAAGAAGAACAAAACTCAAAATTCAACCAAAGCCTAAGCTTTGATACCACTTGATGACAACCAAATGGTGAGGTTGCCTTTGATGATCTTTTTGGTTGAATTTTATGAATTTATTTGCGGAACAATTTTTGAGATTAAAATAAAGGGAAGAAAAGAAACAAATGGATGGAGAATAGAGATGGTGATGGCGCCACAAACTAGAGAGTTTGATAAGCCAAGTGAGGTTCGCCACAAGAATCGTGGATTCTTGATAAGAACAAGATGGCTCAACCAAGAACCAAAGAGAGACAATTCCCTCACAAATGGATTTAATCCAAATTCAACATCCAAGTTATTATTCAACATGAAAATGGAGTGTTCAAATAGAGTGTTAGGCTGCCAACTTTTTGGCTTCCAAAAGATATCATAACCCCCACAATAATTAGCCTAATCATGTCACTAAATGACTCACTAATTCCCTCCTTAACTCAGCCTCTAATGGTGAGTTTATTATTCTCTCATAACCATCTGATGCGAGCCCAATACCAATGAAGCCCAATTTGGACCAAGAGGCCATTCAAGGCCTAGGAGGCCCAATGACAAGAGCAAGAGCTAAGAGGGCCCAACAAGCCCTAAGTCAAATGATTGGACTCCTAATGGAAGCAAGGCCCGAGTCAAATGATGAAGAGCCCAAATGGATTAATGTGATCATCCAAGAGGAAGGCCCAAATGAAAAGGGGGTGTATGAAGAAGAAACAAGGGGGGCAAATATGTGAGACAAGGCCCAATTTTATGTTAAAATTCAATTGAATAAGTGGAGAATCATGCAAGTAGGACCACATGCATGTTCTACACGAATTTAGGGGAATTGTTTTTCTATTTTGAATAAAGTTGTAACTTGTGGGAGTTACTTTAATGTGATAAGAAAGGTAACCCCCCCATAGAGCTTTATGCACAGTTTTTTTGCTTGGTGGCTGCCAAACACTTTGTGCCATCAAAGGTGTCTTAAGTGGGTAATTAGTGTCATGAATAGGCTAATCAATAAATGTGGGTAATTAGTGTCATGAATAGGCTAATCAAATGCTATTTTCGTTTTTTTTCTTGGATGCCAAAAGTTGGGCAGCCTACACTATTTGTAAAGCATGAAACACCTTGGAAATGGAACTTTGGATGTGATTTGGAATTTTCCATTGTTAGTGAGCATTGTTCTCCTAAGTTCTTGGTTGAACCAAGGTTTCTATCCTTATCAAGAATTCCAACATTCTTGTGGCGGATTTCATTTGGCTTATCAAACAAATCCTTATTTGTTTGTGGCGCCTTCACCCATCTTCTACTCTTTCCATTTTCTTCTTTTATTCTTCAATTCTTGTTTTGGTTACAATTTGGAATCATCTCACTTTGAGTTTTAATTTGAAAATTGCACAACACCTAACAAGATTTCAATCAAATAGATCATAACAAGGCAACCCCATCTTGGTTGTCATCAAGTGGTATCAAAGCTTAGGCTTTGATTGAAATTGTGTTGTGTTCTTCTTTGTTCTTCTTCTTCCCCATTTTCTTCGTTTCTTTCAAAACCAAAACCACAAAAAAAATTACTACTTTGATTCAGTTTTTGAAGGGAAAATTTTTCGTGGCTATTGTTTGATCATACACAAGTGTTCTTCTCTTGTTGAAAGTAAAAAATAAAAAATAAAAAATAAAAAATAAAATCTGGGCAAAAAAAAAAATTCGAATATTACAAAAAAAAAAGTGTTCTTGAAGTGTTGAGAAAAGAGAAGAGAAAAGAAGTTTCCAATTGATCAATTAGTGTTCTTACAATTTTTTCCCTTCTTCCTTTTTTTTTTCATTTCCAAATCTTTTCCTTTCTAGCCTTTCTTTCTTTGTTTCCTTTAGTTTGATAAGTTTTGTGATTTTTGTTACTTGAGTTTTGGAAATTTTTGTGTTTTTGACTTGATTCCTCTAAGAACCCAAGGAGAACATAGAGTGGAAAAAGGCTTGAGAGATAAATTACATCTTGTGTGGAAAAAGCCAAAAAGAGTAAACAAAAAAAATACACTTTTGTGAGAAAAGAGAGGGAGTGTTGTGAGGACAAATTACATTTTCTACTACTCAAATGGGTGATAGTCCACCATTGTCACCAAGGACAGCCACTCTACATGCTAGAATGGCCAATCAAGTTCAAGCACTCCAAAGACAAATGGAGCAAATGCAAGCCAACTATGATAGACAACTAGCCAACCTTCAACGGGATGACTCTAGTGGCTATGATAGTGAAGAAAGAGGGAGGCCAAGAGGAGGAAGACCTAGAAGAGGAGGCCATAGGGGAGGAAGGCGTGATGAGAGGATTGAAGGGGTTAAAATCAAAGTTCCTTCCTTTTTTGGAAAGAATGACCCGAAGCTTATTTGGAGTGGGAGCTTAAAATGGAGCAAGTCTTTGATTGTAACACTTACAATGAAAGAAAGAAAGTGAAGGTGGCAGCCTTGGAGTTCAAGGAGTATGCACTAGTATGGTGGGATCAATTCCAAAAGGAGAGGAGGAGAATTGGAGAGGAGCCAATTGAAACTTAGGAAGACATGAAAATTGTAATGAGGAGGAGATTTGTCCCAAAGCACTACCAAAGGGACATTCACAATAAATTACAAAGACTCACCCAAGGTTCTAAAAGTGTGGATGAGTACTTCAAGGAGATGGAGTTGGCCTTACTAAGGTCAAATTTTGAAGAAGACCGTGAAGCAACTATGGCAAGGTTCTTGCATGGCTTGAACCAAGAAATTCAAGATGTGGTGGAGTTGCAAAACTATGTAGAGCTTGAAGATTTGGTGCAACAATCAATTAAGGTGGAGCAACAATTAAAGAGGAGGAAATCCAAATATTCCTCTTCATCATCTTCCAAATTCCCATCTTCAAATTGGAAGGACAAGCAAAAGAAGGAGGGTGCACCAAGAAAGGAGGCCGTGAGCACCTCTCAAGGCAAGAAGCCCATGGAGCCAACCACAAGGAGCCGAGATGTCAAGTGTTTCAAGTGTCTTGGTCATGGCCACATAGCCTCTCAATGTCCAACCAAGAGAACTATGGTGTCCATGAATGGTGAAGTGATGTCTCAATCCGAAGCTTCAAGTGGAGAGGGAAGTGAAGAAGAAGTGTTCATGCCGGATGGTGACTTACTTATGGTGAGGAGGCTTTTGGGAAGTCAAGTGAAGGAACATGAAGCTAGCCAAAGGGAGAACATTTTCCACTCTAGATGCCTAATTCAAGGTAAAGTTTGTTCTCTAATAATTGATGGAGGTAGTTGTGCAAATGTAGTAAGTTCTAGGTTGGTGTCTAAATTAAACCTTAACACTAAAACCCATCCAACACCATATAGACTTCAATGGTTGAGTGAGGTTGGGGAGATGGTGGTGAACAAACAAGTGGAGGTTCCATTCTCCATTGGGAAGTATGAGGATAATGTTCTTTGTGATGTAGTGCCTATGGAGGAAAGCCATATGTTGTTGGGAAGGCCTTGGCAATATGACAAGAAGACCATTCATGATGGATTTTCAAACAAGTTCACTTTCATGGACAAGGAGCGAAAGGTTGTACTCTCTCCTTTATCTCCAAAACAAGTTAGTGAGGATCAAAAGAAAATGAGAGAAAAAAGAGAGCAAGAGAGAAAAGAAAAAGAGAATGAACAAGAGAAAAAAAGTGATGAAAAATAAAAAAAAAAATCATGACAAAAAAAGAGAGAAAAACCAAGATGAAAAAGAGAGAAAAGAGAGTTGTCTTGCCACAAAAAGTGAGGTGAAAAGTGCATTGGTTTCAAGGCAGCCCCTATACATGCTTTTGTGTAGGGAATTTTGTTTAAATACTAACATTTCTAATGATCATTCTTTGTCTAGTGGTGTGAAAAATCTTTTGCAGGAATTTGAGGATATCTTCCCTAAGGAAGTGCCACATGGCCTTCCACCTTTGAGGGGAATTGAGCACCATATTGACCTCATTCCGGGTGCATCATTGCCCAATAGGCCAGCCTATAGGAGCAATCCTCAAGAGACCAAAGAAATCCAAAAACAAGTGGAGGACTTGTTGCAAAGAGGATGGGTGCAAGAAAGCTTAAGTCCATGTGCGGTACCCGTCATTTTGGTGCCCAAAAAGGATGGCACTTGGAGGATGTGCACGGATTGTAGGGCCGTGAACAACATCACCATTAAGTATAGACATCCTATCCCTAGACTTGATGATTTACTTGATGAATTGTTTGGTGCTTGCATTTTTTCTAAAATTGATTTGAAAAGTGGGTACCATCAAATTAGGATAAGGGAAGGGGATGAATGGAAAACCGCTTTCAAAACCAAATTTGGTTTGTATGAATGGTTGGTAATGCCTTTTGGTTTAACAAATGCACCAAGCACTTTTATGAGGCTTATGAACCATGTCTTAAGAGAATTTTTGGGAAAATTTGTGGTGGTATATTTTGATAATATCTTAATATATAGCAAAAACTTAGATGAGCACCATGAACATTTAAGGGCTGTTTTGCTTGTATTAAGAAAAGAAAGGTTGTATGCAAACTTGGAAAAATGTACTTTTTGTGTGGATCATGTGATTTTCCTTGGTTTTGTGATTAATGCTAAAGGGGTCCATGTGGATCAAGAAAAGATTAAGGCCATTCAAGATTAGCCAACCCCAAAAATGTGAGTGATGTGAGGAGCTTTCATGGTTTGGCTAGTTTCTATAGGAGGTTTGTTAAAGATTTTAGCACATTGGCTGCACCTCTTAATGAAATTGTCAAAAAGAATGTTGGGTTTAAATGGGGGGAAAACAAGAACAAGCTTTTAAGGAACTTAAGAAAAAGCTCACCCATGCACCAATTCTTGCTTTGCCTAATTTTGCAAAATCTTTTGAAATTGAATGTGATGCTTCTAATGTTGGTGTTGGGGCTGTTTTGATGCAAGAGGGGCATCCAATTGCTTATTTTAGTGAGAAGTTAAGTGGAGCTGCACTTAATTATCCCACCTATGATAAGGAGTTGTATGCCTTAGTGAGAGCTTTGCAAACTTGGCAACACTATCTTTTGCCTAAGGAATTTGTAATTCATAGTGACCATGAATCTTTGAAATATTTGAAGGGTCAAGGAAAATTGAATAAGAGACATGCTAAATGGGTTGAATTTCTTGAACAATTTCCTTATGTTGTAAAACATAAAAAGGGTAAGGCCAATGTTGTGGCGGATGCACTTTCAAGGAGACATGCTTTACTTTCCACTCTTGAAACAAAGTTGTTTGGACTAGAATGTGTTAAGGAATTGTATGAGCATGATGATGACTTTTCTCAAATCTTTGCAAATTGTGTGCATTCAGCCCAAAATGGATTTTTAGGCACCAAGGTTTTTATTCAAAGAAAAGAGGTTATGTGTGCCTAAAAGCTCCATTAGGGACTTACTTGTGAAAGAGGCACATGAAGGGGGACTAATGGGGCATTTTGGGGTTCAAAAGACTTTGGACATGTTGCATGAACATTTTTATTGGCCTCATATGAAATATGATGTGCAAAAATTTTGTGAAAAATGCATTGTGTGCAAAAAGTCAAAATCCAAAGTTATGCCTCATGGACTTTACACTCCTTTGCCTATTCCTGATTTTCCTTGGATTGATTTATCAATGGACTTTGTTGTTGGGTTGCCTAGGACAAAAAGTGGAAAAGATTCAATCTTTGTTGTGGTAGATAGATTTTCAAAAATGGCACATTTTATACCATGCAAAAAGATTGATGATGCTTGTCATGTGGCGGATTTGTTCTTTAAAGAAGTGGTGAGACTTCATGGTCTCCCAAGAAGCATTGTTAGTGATAGGGACACCAAGTTCCTAAGCCACTTTTGGAGGACTTTGTGGGGAAAGCTTGGAACAAAGCTTCTTTTCTCCACTACTTGCCATCCTCAAACGGATGGACAAACTGAAGTTGTGAATAGGACTCTTTCTTCCCTTTTAAGGGCTGTGATTAAAAAGAATATTAAGTATTGGGAGGAGTGTTTACCTCATGTGGAGTTTGCATACAATAGGGCTATTCATAGCACCACTCAATTTTCTCCTTTTGAGGTTGTTTATGGTTTTAATCCTCTAACTCCTCTTGATTTATTGCCACTGCCTAATTCTTCCATTTTGAAGCATAAAGATGGTAGGTCCAAGGCAGAATATGTGAAGAAGCTCCATGAGCAAGTTAAGGCCCAAATTGAAAAAAGGACCGAGAGCTATGCAAGACAAGCCAACAAGGGAAGGAAGAAAGTCGTTTTTGAACCCGGAGATTGGGTATGGGTGCATATGAGGAAAGAAAGGTTTCCTTCCCAAAGGAAATCAAAACTTCAACCAAGGGGAGATGGGCCATTTCAAGTTGTAGCCAAGATCAATGACAATGCTTACAAGTTGGACCTTCCTAGTGAACATGGGGGTATTAGTGCAACTTTTAATGTGGCTGATTTGTCTCTTTTTGATGTAGGTGATGACGACTCTAATTCGAGGACGAATTCACTTGAAGAAGGAGGGGATGATGCGAGCCCAATACCAATGAAGCCCAATTTGGACCAAGAGGCCATTCAAGGCCTAGGAGGCCCAATGACAAGAGCAAGAGCTAAGAGGGCCCAACAAGCCCTAAGTCAAATGATTGGACTCCTAATGGAAGCAAGGCCCGAGTCAAATGATGAAGAGCCCAAATGGATTAATGTGATCATCCAAGAGGAAGGCCCAAATGAAAAGGGGGTGTATGAAGAAGAAACAAGTGGGGCACATATGTGAGTCAAGGCCCAATTTTATGTTCAAATTCAATTGAATAAGTGGAGAATCATGCAAGTAGGACCACATGCATGTTCTACACGAATTTAGGGGAATTGTTTTTCTATTTTGAATAAAGTTGTAACTTGTGGGAGTTACATTTTAATGTGATAAGAAAGTGTAACCCCCCCCCACAATTATGAGTCTTTTATGCACATGTTTTTTTTTTTGTCTTGGTGGCTGCCATAACACTTTTGTGGCCATTCAAAAGGTTGTCTTAATGTGGGTAATTAGTGTCATGAATAGGCTAATCAATAAATGTGGGTAATTAGTGTCATGAATAGGCTAATCAAATGCTATTTTCGTTTTTTTTCTTGGATGCCAAAAGTTGGGCAGCCTACACTATTTGTAAAGCATGAAACACCTTGGAAATGGAACTTTGGATGTGATTTGGAATTTTCCATTGTTAGTGAGCATTGTTCTCCTAAGTTCTTGGTTGAACCAAGGTTTCTATCCTTATCAAGAATTCCAACATTCTTGTGGCGGATTTCATTTGGCTTATCAAACAAATCCTTATTTGTTTGTGGCGCCTTCACCCATCTTCTACTCTTTCCATTTTCTTCTTTTATTCTTCAATTCTTGTTTTGGTTACAATTTGGAATCATCTCACTTTGAGTTTTAATTTGAAAATTGCACCACACCTAACAAGATTTCAATCAAATAGATCATAACAAGGCAACCCCATCTTGGTTGTCATCAGATGTTATTTTTGGATCAAATCCATTTTGTGAGAATTTTGTTCTCCTAGGTTCTTGGTTGAACCAAACTATTGTTCTCATCAAGAATCCAAGATTCTTGTGGCGAACCTCACTTGGCTTATCAAAACTCTTGTTTTGTGGCGCCATCATCATCTTCTTACTCATCCATTTTCTTTCTTTCTTCACTTTAATCTTGGTTACAAAGTGTTACACGAATTTGTGTTAAAAATTCAACCAAAAAGATCATCAAAGGCAACCTCACCATTTGGTTGTCATCAATGGTTAACCCATGATTCCCTTGTCATGATAACATTATTAACCCATGACCCCCTTGCCATGATCCCATGGTTAACCCATGACCCTCACGACATGATCGCTTGGTTAACCCTTGACCCTCACGCCATGATCCCATGGTTAAACCATGACCCACTTGCCATGATCCCATGGTTAACCTGTGACCCTCTTGCCATGATCCATGGTTAACCCTGACCTACTCGCCATGATCCCTTGATTAACCCATGACTCACTTGCCAAATCACATGGTTAACCCATGACCCACTTGACATGATCCCATGGTTGACCCATGACCCTCACGCCGTGGTGGTAAATGCGGTTAACCATGACCATCACGCCATGATGCCATGGTTATGTTATGACCCACTTGCCATAATCCCATGGTTAACACAGGACCCTTTTGTCATGATCTCATGGTTAATCCATGATCCTTTTACCATGATCCCATGGTTAACACATGACCCTCTTCCCATGATCCATGGTTAACCCATGACCCATTTGCCATGATCCCATAGTTAACCCATGACACTGAATTCATGATCCCATGATAACCCATGACCTAGACGCCATGATCCCATGGCTAATCCATGACCCAATTGCCATGATCCCATGGTTAACCCATGACCACCTTGCCATGATCACATGATTAACCCATGAGCCCCTTGCCATGATCCCATGGTTAACCCATGACCCTCACGCCATGATCACATGGTTAACCGATCCCATGGTTAACCATTGAACATCACGCCATGATCCCATGGTTAACCCATGACCCTCACGCCATGATCCAATGGTTAACACGTGACCCTCTTGTCATGTTCCAATGGTTAACCCATGACGCTCTTGCTGTGATCCCATTGTTAACCCATGAACCGGATGCCATCGATCCCATGGTTAACCCATGACCCACCTGCATTGATCCCAAGTTTTACCCATGACCCTCTTACCCTGATCGTATGGTTAACCCAAAACCCCTTGCCGTAATCCCATGGTTAATCCAGGACCCACTTGCCATGATTCCATGCTTAACCCATGACCAACTTACCACAATTCCATGGTAACCCATGACCCACTTGCCATGATCCCTTAGTTAACCGATGACCCTCACGCCATGATCCCATGATTAACCCATGACCTTCTTGCCATAATCCCATGGTTAACTGATATGATCCTAAAAAAGGAACATGTAAAATTTCGGATCTATCCTTGAGTGACCAAGCAAAATTATAGAAGAAGATGAAATACAAAATTGGATAAGATGAGAAATGGGAGGTAGGCGCCACAAATCCAAGGGGATTTGATAAGCCAATGTGAGGTTCGCCACAAGAATCTTGGATTCTTGATAAGAACAAGGGTTGGCTCAATGAAGAACCCAAGAGAGAAAACACTCTCACAATTGGAATCAATCCAAAATGAACTCAAAGTTATCATTCATCATGTAATAGGTGTGTACATAAAGCATAGGGAAATAAAAACCAAAGGTCATCATAAGATGACATAAACTCCTAATAACTAGACATAACTCTCCACTAAGTGGTTATTAAAAGAACATAACTATCCTACTTAAGAAAATAATAAAAGTGGTTCCATAACTTCTAAAGGAGTTACCTAGGCATGCAAGCCAAAGGTTGCTCTCCTTTGTAAGTTCCAAAAACGTGCCAGCCACCATTCATAATGGGCCTTGCTCATTCATCAAGCTTAGTATAGCCCAATCAACATATAACTCATTTAAGGTCCAAGAATTCGTATTAAACTTCCAGCCAGTTTTTCACCATGATAGAAGCCGCATTTGGTCAAGAGACCTGACATATGATTTTTAGATAATTCCCTAAGCTTTCCAACGCACCAAAGAATGAATCAATCGGAGATTCGTAGCTCAAGATATGACCAAATCAAGCATACGGGTTCACCACAATGAAAATAAAATTTTCATCAAAAATATTAATTTGGCCTCAAATTGGACATCATCCTTGGTTTGCATCATTAACCCATGACCCTCATGCCATGATCCCATGGTAAAACCATGACCATGACGCCATGATCCCAAGGTTAACCCATGACCCTCATAATCCCATGGTTAACCCATGACCCTCTTGCCATGATCGTATGGTTAACCCAAAACCCCTTGTCGTGATCCCATGGTTAATCCAGGACCCACTTGCCATGATTCCATTCTTAATCCATGGACCCACTTGCCATGATCCCTTGGTTAACCCATGACCCTAACGCCATGATCCAATGGTTAGCCCATGACCCTCACGCCATGATACCATGGTTAACCCAAGACCCTCTTATCATGATCCCATGGTTAACCAATGACCCTCTTGCCATGATCCCAGGGTTAACCCAAGACACTGACGCCATAATCCCAGGGTTAACCCATGTGCCATTTACCTTGATCCCATGGTTAACCCATGACCCTAACGCCATGGTCCCATGGTTAACCATGACCAACTTGCAATGATCCTATGGTTAACACATGACCCTCCTACCATGGTCCCATGGTTAACCCATGACCCTCACTCCATGATCCCATGGTTAAGGAATAAACCTCTTGTCATAATCCCATGGTCAACCCATGACCCTCTTGCATTGATGGCACGGTTAACCCAAGACACTCTTGCCATGATCACATGGTTTTCCCAATACCCCTTGTTGTGATCCCATGGTTAATCCAGGACCCACATGCCAAGATTCCATGCTTAACCAATGACCCAGTTGCCTTGATCCCATGGTTAACAATTGAACCTAATGCCATGATCCCATGGTTAACCCATGACCCTCACGCTTGATCCCACGGTTAACCCAGGACCCGCACGCCATGATCCAATGGTTAACTCGTAACCCTCTTGTTATGATCCCCTGGTTAACCCTTGACCCTCTTACTATGATCCCATGGTTAACCCATGACCCTGACGCCATTGATCCCATGGTTAACCCATGACCCTCTTGCATTGATCCCATGCTTAACACATGACCAACTTGCCATAATTCCATGGTAACCCATGACTCACTTGTCAAGATCCCATGGATAACCTATGACCCTCTTGACATAATCCCATGGTTAACCCATGACACTGACACCATGATCCCATGTTTAACACATGACCTACTTGTCATGATCCCATTGTTAACCCTTGACCCTCTTACCATGATCCCATGGTTAACCCATGACCCTCGCTCCTTGATCCCATGATTAACCCATGACCCTCACGCCATGATCCCATGGTTAAGGAAAATGAACCTCTTGTCACGATCCCAAGGGTAACCCTTGACGCTCTTGCAATGATCCCAAGTTTAACCCATGACCCTTTTGCCATGATCACATGGTTAACCTATGACCCACTTATCATGATACCATGTTAACCCATGACCCTAACGCCATGATCCCATGGTTAACCCCATGAACCTCACGCCATGATCCCATGGTTAAAACAAGACCCTCTTGTCATGATCCCATGGTTAACCCTTGTCCCTCTTTCCATGATCCCATTGTTAACCAATGACCCTGACACCATGATCCCATGGTTAACGCATAACCCTCTTGTCATGATCCTATGGTTAACCCTTGACCGTCTTGCCATGATCCCAAGGTTAACTTTTGACCCCGACGCCATGATCCCATGGTTAACCCATGACCCTCTTGCCATGATCCCATGGTTAACGCTTGACCCTCTTACCATGATCCCATGGTTAACCCATGACCCCCACGCAGTGATCCCATGCTTAACCCATGATCTTTACGCCATGATCCCATGGTTAAGGAAAATGAACCTCTTGTTGTGATGAAAATGTGAAAAAGAAGAATCAAGAAAAAAAATGTGAAAAAAATGAGAGTATGGAAAAGAGTGAGAGACAAGAAAAAGATGAGAGAAAAACAAAAAGTGAGGTGGGAAAAGTAAATGCATGTTTTGATGTTTTTCCTAACTCTTTGCCTACTTGTGTTGATTCTCTTTTGAAGGAAATCGAAGATGTTCCTCCAATGGAAGCTTGCAAGACAACCGATGTAATTAAAGATTTAATCCCAAAGGAAGCACCCAATGTGATTGTGAGGAATACTTTAGATGGACCGCCAATATCTAATTTTGGTGATGAAGATTGTTTCAATTCGAGGTCGAATTCACTCAAAGAAGGAGGGGATGATATGAGCCAGGGGGGGGGGGGCAAGTCAACTTTTCAGCAAGAATGATTTGAGCCCAATGAAGACCATGAATCAAGAAGCACTACAAGGGCTTGGTGGGCCTAAGACAAGAGCTAAAGTCAAGAAATCCAAAGAAGTTATAGACCAAATAGTGTCAACCTTGATGGAAACAAGCCCAAGTTCAAGTTTTAATGGAGTGGGGACCAAAATGCTTACTTATCTCATCCAACTTGAAGACCCATGATGGGCTTGGACGTCCACCTCTTAAAAATAGCATTTTCTAGGTTATTTCTTTTAAATAAAGTGTAATAAGCTTGGTTTCATGAAGAATTTCGAATTTTAGGCTTAGATGGAGGTATCTTTTGGTTTGTATACCAAAATTAACTTCTTTAAGTTTTTAGCCTTTTTAATGTTTTGTTTTATTAGGGGGTTACACTTTTAATGTGAGAAACAAGTGTAACCACCACATAATTAGGGGGAATAAAGAAGGGATTTATGTGTAACAACCACATAATGGTGGAAAGAGAAAATTAACTCACCATTTAGTGGCATGATTTAGGCATAGTTAGTGAGGGGATTATGGAATCTTGAAAAGACAAGCTGTGAGCCAAAGTTGGCAGCCACACTCTATATGTATTACACCCCTAAACACGTGAATGATAACTTTGATGTTATTTTGGATTGAAATCCATTTGTGAGAATATTGTTCTCCTAGGTTCTTGGTTGAACCAAACTACTGTTCTTATCAAGAATCCACGATTCTTGTGGCGAACTTCATAGGCTTATCAAACAACCTTGTTTGATGCTTTGAATGTTGGTGTTGGAGCTGTTTTGATGCAAGAAGGGCATCCAATTGCTTATTTTAGTGAGAAATTAAATGGAGTTGCCCTTAATTATCCTACCTATGATAAGGAATTGTACACCTTAGTGAGGGCTTTGCAAACATGGGAACATTATCTATTGCCCAAAGAGTTTGTAATTCATAGTGATCATGAGTCCTTGAAGTATTTGAAAGGACAAGGAAAGTTGAATAAGAGACATGCAAAATGGGTTGAGTTTCTTGAATAGTTCCCATATGTGATTAAGCACAAAAAAGGTAAGGCCAACATTGTGGCGGATGCACTTTCAAGAAGGTATACCTTACTCTCCACCCTTGAAACAAAAATGTTTGGGCTTGAATGCATTAAAGAATTGTATGAGCATGATAAAGATTTTTCCCATATCTATGCTAAATGTTTACATTCGGCTCAAAATGGGTATTTTAAGCACCAAGGGTTTTTGTTTAAAGAGAAGAGATTATGTGTGCCCAAAGGTTCCATAAGAGATTTGCTTTTGAAAGAAGCTCATGAAGGTGGCCTAATGGGGCATTTTGGGGTTCTAAAGACTTTAGATATGTTGCATGAGCATTTTCATTGGCCACACATGAAACATGATGTGCAAAAGCTTTGTGAAAAATGCATTGTTTGTAAAAGGTCAAAATCTAAAGTGATGCCTCACGGTCTTTACACTCCTTTGCCTATTCCTGATTTTCCTTGGATTGATTTATCAATGGATTTTGTTGTGGGACTACCTAGGACGAGGAATGGAAAGGATTCAATTTTTGTCGTGGTGGATAGATTTTCAAAAATGGCACATTTTATACCATGCAAAAAGGTAGATGGATCAGCTTGTCATGTTGCTGATTTGTTCTTTAAGGAAGTGGTAAGGCTTCATGGCCTTCCTAGAAGTATTGTTAGTGATAGGGACACAAAGTTCCTAAGTCATTTTTGGAGGACATTGTGGGGAAAGCTAGGTACAAAGCTTCTCTTCTCCACTACTTGCCATCCCCAAACGGATGGGAAAACTGAAGTAGTAAATAGGACACTTTGTTCCCTTCTAAGGGTTGTGATTAACAAGAATATTAAGTCTTGGGAGGAGTGTTTGCCTCATGTGGAATTTGCATATAATAGGGTTGTTCATAGTACTACTCAATATTCTCCTTTTGAGGTTGTTTATGGATTTAACCCTTTAACTCCTCTTGATTTATTGCCATTGCCCAATTCTTCAATTTTAAAGCATAAAGATGGCAGGGCTAAAGCGGAATATGTGAGGAAGTTACATGAGCAAATGAAGGCTCAAATTGAAAAGAGGACAGAAAGTTATGTTAAGCAAGCCAACAAAGGGAGGAGGAAGGTGGTATTTGAACCCGGAGATTGGGTTTGGGTGCACATGAGAAAGGAACGATTTCCTCCCCAAAGGAAAAATAAGCTTCAACCAAGAGGAGATGGGCCATTTCAAGTGGTGGCCAAGATCAATATTAGCATACAAGATAGATCTTCTTGGTGAGTACGGTGGAATTATTGCAACTTTCAATGTGGTTGATTTATCTCTTTTTGATGTAGGTGATGAAGATTTCAATTCGAGGTCGAATTCACTTCAAGAAGGAGGGGATGATATGAGCCTAATAAGGAGCATGGATCAAGGAGCATTACAAGGACTTGGTGGACCTATGACAAGAGCTAGGATCAAGAAAGCCCAAGAAGTCCTAAATCAAATGGTGACAACTTTAATTGAAGCAAGCCCAAATTCAAGTCTTGATGGAGTGGAGCCCAAATTGGTCACTTTTCTCATCCAACTTGAAGACCCATGATGGCTTGGAAGCCCACTTCTCTAAAGTAGTATTTTCTAGTTTATTTTAATTCAATAAAAGTGTAATAAATTTTGGACGGTGCACATGTTAATTATGCTTGTGTGGACGGTGCACATGTTAATTATCTTGTGTGGACGATGTACATGTTAATTTTGCTTGTGTGGACGGTGCACATGTTAATTATGCTTGTGTGGACGATGCACATGTTAATTGGGAGGGCAACCTTTGGCTTGCATGCCTAGGAAACTCCTTTTTAGTCATGAACCACTTTTCCTATATGTATGCATCTAGAACATGAATAGAAAATTGACTTGGATGTTGAATTTGGATTGATTCCAATTGTGAGGGTTTTGTCTCTCTTTGGTTCTGGATTGAGCCACCCCGATCTTATCAAGAATCCAAGATTCTTGTGGCGATCTTCACTAGGCTTATCAAATCCCCTTGGATTTGTGGTGCCATTCCACCCCTAATCTTCACCCATTTACTTGTTTCTTTCTTTCTAAGTTATGAACACAATTCTGGTTGGTTTAAAATGAATGATTAATTCAACCTAAGATCATCAAAAGGCAACCTATCCATTTGGTTGTCATCAGTTAACCATGGGAACATGGCGTGAGGGTCAAGGGTTAACCATGGGATCATGGCGTGAGGGTCAATGGTTAACGATGGGAATATGGCCTTTGATGAGGTTGCCTTTGATGATCTTTTTGGTTGATTTTTTTAACACAAATTCGTGTAACACTTTGTAACCAAGATTAAAGTGAAGAAAGAAAGAAAATGGATGAGTAAGAAGATGATGATGGCACCACAAAACAAGAGTTTTGATAAGCCAAGTGAGGTTCGCCACAAGAATCTTGGATTCTTGATGAGAACAATAGTGATGCAAACCAAGGATGATGTCCAATTTGAGGCCAAATTAATATTTTTGATGAAAATTTTATTTTCATTGTGGTGAACCCGTATGCTTGATTTGGTCAGATCTTGAGCTACGAATCTCCGATTGATGAATTCTTTGGTGCGTTGGAAAGATTAGGGAATTATCTACAAATCATATCTCAGGCTTCTTGAACAAATTCGGCTTCTATCATGGTGAAAAAGGGCTGCAAGTTTAATACGAATTCTTGACCTTAAATGAGTTATATGTTAATTGGGCTACACTAAGCTTGATGAATGAGCAAGGCTCATTATGAATGGTGGCTGGCACGTTTTTGGAACTTAGAATGGAGAGCAACCTTTGGCTTGCATGCCTAGGTAATTCCTTTAGAAGTTATGGAACCACTTTTATTATTTTCTTAAGTAGGATAGTTATGTTCTTTTAATAACCACTTAGTGGAGAGTTATGTCTAGTTATTAGGAGTTTATGTCATCTTATGATGACCTTTGGTTTTTATTTCCCTATGCTATATGTACACACCTATTACATGATGAATGATAACTTTGAGTTCATTTTGGATTGATTCCAATTGTGTGTGTGTTTTCTCTCTTGGGTTCTTCATTGAGCCAACCCTTGTTCTAATCAAGAATCCAAGATTCTTGTGGCGAACCTCACATTGGCTTATCAAATCCCCTTGGATTTGTGGCGCTTACCTCCCATTTCTCATCTTATCCAATTTTGTATTTCATCTTCTTCTATAATTTTTGTTGTCACTCAAGGATAGATCCGAAAATATATATGTTCCTTGCTAGGATCATATCATTTGGTATCAGAGCCATCCTTCCTAGAGTGACTTATGATTTTGTTTTTACAATTTTTTTCGGAAGTTTGAATTTTTCTTAGTGGGTTCTTCATGGAGTCACTAATGAAGAAAAATGATGCCAAGAAAATGGAGGATCTGTTCTATTCTAGATGCTATGTGAAGAACAAGATATGTAGCTTGGTCATTGATAGAAAGGGTTACATCAACCTAGCTAGTACCACCATGGTGCAAAAGTTGGGACTTCCTCTTCTAGAGCATCCACAACCGTACGTCATTTGGAGCATCCCGGAGTTTAGTGATTTTGGTGACGTGATGGTGAACAAACAAGTACGAGTGCCATTCCGGATTGGGAGATATGAAGATGACGTTTTATGTGATGTGGTGCCCATGGAAACAAAGCACTTGTTACTTGGGCGTCCATGGAGGATTGAACGAGAAGCAAAATATGATGTCTACAACAATAGGTACTCATTTGTAATTAATAATCGTAAAATTACTCTTGGATCATTGTCACCAAAACAAGTGTATGAAGATCAAATGTACTTGAAAGGAGAGAGTGAGAAAAAAAGAATGATTGAGAAAACAATAAAAGAAGAGTGTTCGGTGAATGAGGAAAGCAAAGAAGGAGAAGTAATAAAAAAATGAAAGCCATGAGAAAAAGGTAGAAGAAAAGGGAATGGAGGAAAACAAACAGAATGAAAAAGATGTTGAGAAAAAGGTGGAGACTGCATTTTTTGAAGGGGAAAATAAAAAGAAAAAAATTGAGGCAAAGGTTGAAAGAAGAATTGAGAGTCTTCCTATAAAAGAAAATAAGGTGAAGGGAGCAATGTTGGCAAGGCAGCCTATATATATCTTTCTATGTAAAGATGCTTGTTTGACTACTAATGCAAACTCTTTGCCTAGAGGTGATGACTCTATTTTGAAGGAAGTTGAAGAAACAATTCCAAGAGAGGTGCCCCATGGATTCAAAATGGTTGTGTTTGAACCCGGAGGATAAAGAAGACTCCTTAAGGCAATAAATTCGAGGTCGAATTCTTTTCAAGAGGGAGGGAATGATGCAAACCAAGGATGATGTCCAATTTGAGGCCAAATTAATATTTTTGATGAAAATTTTATTTTCATTGTGGTGAACCCGTATACTTGATTTGATCATATCTTGGGCTACGAATCTCTGATTGATGCATTCTTTGGTGCGCTGGAAAGCTTAGGGAATTATCTACAAATCATATCTCAGGCCTCTTGACCAAATTCGGCTTCTATCATGGTGAAAAAAGGCTTCAAGTTTAATACGAATTCTTGGACCTTAAATGAGTTATATGTTAATTGGGTTACACTAAGCTTGATGAATGAGCAAGTCCCATTATGAATGGTGGCTGGCACGTTTTTGGAACTTACAAAGGAGAGCAACCTTTGGCTTGCATGCCTAGGTAACCACTTAGTGGAGAGTTATGTCTAGTTATTAGGAGTTTATGTCAGCTTATGATGACCTTTGGTTTTTATTTCCCTATGCTATATATACACACCTATTACATGATGAATGATAACTTTGAGTTCATTTTGGATTGATTCCAAGTGTGAGAGTGTTTTCTCTCTTGGGTTCTTCATTGAGCCAACCCTTGTTCTTATCAAGAATCCAAGATTCTTGTGGCGAACCTCACATTGGCTTATCAAATCCCCTTGGATTTGTGGCGCCTACCTCCCATTTCTCATCTTATCCAATTTTGTATTTCATCTTCTTCTATAATTTTTGTTGTCACTCAAGGATAGATCCGAAAATATATATGTTCCTTGCTTGGATCATAACAAATATATTGGTTCAACCAAGAACCTAGGAGAACAAAATTCTCACAAAATGGATTTGATCCAAAAATAACATCAAAGTTACCATTTCATGTGTTTGTCACAAATTACATATAGTTGGCCAGCCAACTTTTGGCTTCCAAAACCAAACCATAACCCCCACTTAATTGGCCTAATTCATGACCTTAAACACTCACTTATTCCCACTTAACTCAGCCATCATAACATGAGTTAATTTGCCTAAAACCCCCTCATAATGTAGCCACCAAATCATTCAACTCAGCCATAAGACTATGAAGGTTACGCCCCCCCCTTCTTGACTCTTCATCCCCCCTAATTATGTGGTGGTTACACTTGCTTCTCGCATTAAAAGTGTAACCCCCCATAATTAAATCAATTTATTCAAACTACCACACACTAGTTTAGGAGTTCTTGTAGCATGCAAGCTAAAGATTCCTCCCACTAAGACACATACAAATTCGTTTTCCAACATGGATTACAAGTGGGCTGCCCCAAAAACATCACTTAGTAATTGGGCTCACTCATAAAACCCATTTACACTTATTGAATTAAAATAAACAACTAAAATTGGACTCTTCTTCAAGTTGCACGCCCCTCTTGTCATGGATCCTTTAGTTGGATAATGTAAGTTAATAATTTGGGCTTCATTCCATCCAATCTTGCATTTGGGCTTGCTTCCATGATGAGAACCATAGTTTGAATCAACACTTGTTGGGCTTTCTTGGTTGTAACATTTGTCATTGGCCCACCAAGTCCTTGTCTAGCTTCTTGAACCTGATATGAGCCAAGGAGGGGCAAGTCTACAACATTTCAACAAAGATGATGTGAGCCCAATTTGGAGCATAGTTCAAAGAAGCTTTAACTCCAATGTTGATTCTCTTAATGGACATAAGCCCAAGTTCAAGTCAAATTAGCCCAAATGCACAACTTTGCTCATTCAAATGGAGGAAGCATGAAGTGGGGCTGATTTGGTTCAAGGTCCAAGTCATTTTAGTTTATTATTTTTCAATAAATAAGTGAAGAATCATGCAAGTGGGGTCCCTAGCATATTCTACACGAATTTGGATGTTTCTAGTTGTTAGAAGTTTGAATTTTGAGTGTTTTATGGTGAGAATAAAAGTTGTAAATTGTGGGAGTTACACTTTTAATGTGAGAAGCAAGTGTAACACCCACAATAATGAGAGTTATGGCTTGGTGGCTGCCTTGATGGTTTTTGGTAGCTATTCAAGTGGGATTTAAGTTGGAATTTCTTTTTTTTCATTTGGTGGCTGAATTAGAATTAGTCTTAAGTGAATTATTAGTATCATAATTAGGCTATTCAAGTGGAGGTTTCATTTTATCTTTGGATGCCAAGAGTTTGGCTGCCATACTATATGTAAAACGAAAATTCATATGAAATAACAAGTTTGATGTTGTTGGAATTTATCCAAATTAGTGAGAAGTGTTTCTCCTAAGTTCTTGGTTGAACCAAGATTGAGTTCTTATCAAGAATCTCCAAATTCTTGTGGCGAACATCACTTGGCTTATCAAACAATTTCCATTGTTTGTGGCGCCTTCATCATCTCTATCTCTTCCACTTTCTTCTTTCTTCTTCAACTTTTGTTTTGTTACTTAAATCTGAAATTGATTTGGTCTTTGTTCTTGAACCAAAGTGGCACAACACTAAATGAATTTCAATCAAAAAGATCATTTCAAGGCAACCACAAGTTGGTTGTTATCATTTGGTATCAAAGCTCGGGCTTTGATTGAAATTGTGTTGTGATTTTCGTTTTCTTCTTTGTTCTTCTTCTACACCATTTTGTTCTTTTCTTTCTAAAACAAAAACCAACAAAAAAAAATTACTACTTTGATTCAGTTTTGAAGGGAAAAAAATTCGTGGCTATTGTTTGATCATACACAAGTGTACAAGTTTGATTCTTCTCTTCAAAGTTAAAAAAAAAAAAAATCTGGGCGAAAATTAAAAAAAAAAAAAATTGTTCTTGAAGTCTTGGAGAAAAGAGAAGAGAAAGTTCTATTTGGGCAATTTGTGTTCTAGAAAATATTTCCCTTCTTTCCTTTATTTCCTTATTCCAAACCTTTTCCTTTCTAGCCTTTCTTTTCTTGTTCCATTGTTTGCTAAGTTTTTGTGATTTTTGTTGCTTGATTTTGGAATTTTTGTGTTTGTTGTCTTGATTCCTCTAAGAACTCAAGGAGAACATTTGAGAGGAAAAAGGCAAGAGTGAAAAAAAAATACATTTTGTGTGGAAAAAGCCATTAGAGAGAAAATTCATTGAGTGCACAAGTGAGGGAGTGTAGTGAGGAATTTTATAATTTCTTGTTATATTTTGATCTTGTGTGTTCAAATGATGGCAGTCCATGAAGATAATCCTCCATTCTCTCCAAAGTACTCATCTCTTCATGCTACAATGGCCACTCAAATTCAAAATATTCAAAGGCAAATGGAGCAAATGCAAGCCAAGTATGATAGACATCTTACCATCCTTCAAAATCGTGATGATAGAGAAAGGAGGCTTGATAGAGAAATTGAAGGGGTCGAGGTCAAAGTCTCTACATTTCATGGGAAGAATGATCCTCAAGTCTATTTGAAATGGGAGATGAAGATGGAGCAATTCTTTCAATCTAACTCATACAATGAAAGAAACAAAGTGAAGGTAGCATCTCTCCAACTTAAAGACTATGCACATGTTTGGTGGAGTGAATTGCAAAAAGAAAGAAGACATGTGAAGCCTATTGAGACTTGGGCCGAAATGAAAAAAATCATGAGGAGAAGACATGCTCCAAACCATTACCATGAAGTTCTTCACAACAAGTCAAAGAAAGAGGGCAACACCTCAACCTCTACGGTGTCTTTGGCAAGTACTCATGAAAAGAAAACTTTGGAAGTCTATCCAAATTTGGGAGAGCAAGAGAGAAAACAAAAAGAGAGAGAAGAAAAGAAAGAAAATGAGAATGGGAAAAAGAGTGAAAAAAAGAGTGAAAGGAATGAAGTAAGAATTGAGAGTAAAATTGAAGTAAAAGAGAATGAAAAAGATGAGAGTAAAAAAAAAATGAGAGAAAAGAAAAAGAAGAGGGCAAAACAAAAAGTGAGGAGGAAAAAGAAAATGATTGTTTTGATGTTTTTCCTAACTCTTTGCCTACTTGTGTTGATTCTCTTTTGAAGGAAATCAAAGATGTTCCTCCAATGGAAGTTTGCAAGACAACCACCATAATGGAAGAGATAATCCCAAGGGAAGTACCCCATTGTTTGGGAACTTTCATGGTTTCCCAAAATTATGGGTATCTTAACACAAAATTTGGTAAATTGCATGGGTCTTGTTTTTCTTCTACATTTGATGGGAATGAAATTTTGCTTGATGAATTGCATGACTCGTATCATCTTCCTAAGATTGATTTGAGAATTATAAACCAAGATTTAAATGAATTCCTTGATAAATGTGTTGTTATGCTTTCTAATAATCACTTGATTTATCACAAAAATTTTGAGGAACATGTTGGATTTCATAAAGAAAGTTTGTTTGCTAACTTGCTCACATATTCTTTTGAACAAAATAAAGTTAGCATCTTGAGGTTTGTTATGAGCTCAAAGGGTTTGCATGTCATGATAATTGATGGGTTAACTACTATTCCTCTTTTTACTCTACCCATTCTTCCAAATTCTTTGAAGCTTTTATATGATGGTTCTAATGTGTTTGAAAGGATTGTCTTATTTCACGAAAGGCCAAACGTTGTTTGTAATGAAGAAAATGTCCATGATGCTCAACTTTCTTGGAAATCTTTTAAAAGAGAAAGCACATTTTCTTGTATGACCTTGTTCAAGCCAAGAAATGTAAACTTGAAATTAGAATTTCATAAGAGATATAATTTTTTGGTCATAATTCATTATCTTGGCTATGAATGTGTTGGAATGTTGATAGTACAAGATGGAAATTTGTTACACCCAATTGCGACATTTGATGATTTCTATCAATTTCCATTTGATCCCGGAGGTTGGGTGTGTGAACATAAAAAGAATAAAAGGTTTCCCAATAAAAGGAAATCAAGGGTCCATTCTAGCAGATATGGGCTATTGCATCTTTGTAAGGAGAATAAATAAATAAATAAAAAGTCTTTGATATTTTCTTACTTTCAATATGCCATCTATGTCTTTCATTTGATGTAGGGATTGAAGTAATAAATTCGAGGACGAATTTTCTTAAAGAAGGAGGGTATGATATGAGCCAAGGAGGGGCAAGTCTACAACATTTCAACAAAGATGATGTGAGCCCAATTTGGAGCATAGTTCAAAGAAGCTTTAACTCCAATGTTGATTCTCTTAATGGACATAAGCCCAAGTTCAAGTCAAATTAGCCCAAATGCACAACTTTGCTCATTCAAATGGAGGAAGCATGAAGTGGGGCTGATTTGGTTCAAGGTCCAAGTCATTTTAGTTTATTATTTTTCAATAAATAAGTGAAGAATCATGCAAGTGGGGTCCCTAGCATATTCTACACGAATTTGGATGTTTCTAGTTGTTAGAAGTTTGAATTTTGAGTGTTTTATGGTGAGAATAAAAGTTGTAAATTGTGGGAGTTACACTTTTAATGTGAGAAGCAAGTGTAACACCCACAATAATGAGAGTTATGGCTTGGTGGCTGCCTTGATGGTTTTTGGTAGCTATTCAAGTGGGATTTAAGTTGGAATTTCGTTTTTTTCATTTGGTGGCTGAATTAGAATTAGTCTTAAGTGAATTATTAGTATCATAATTAGGCTATTCAAGTGGAGGTTTCATTTTATCTTTGGATGCCAAGAGTTTGGCTGCCATACTATATGTAAAACGAAAATTCATATGAAATAACAAGTTTGATGTTGTTGGAATTTATCCAAATTAGTGAGAAGTGTTTCTCCTAAGTTCTTGGTTGAACCAAGATTGAGTTCTTATCAAGAATCTCCAAATTCTTGTGGTGAACATCACTTGGCTTATCAAACAATTTCCATTGTTTGTGGCGCCTTCATCATCTCTATCTCTTCCACTTTCTTCTTTCTTCTTCAACTTTTGTTTTGTTACTTAAATCTGAAATTGATTTGGTCTTTGTTCTTGAACCAAAGTGGCACAACACTAAATGAATTTCAATCAAAAAGATCATTTCAAGGCAACCACAAGTTGGTTGTTATCAGAACCATACTCCAAATTGGGCTCATATCAGATTAATTCAACCTAAGATCATCAAAAGGCAATAGCCATTTGGTTGTCATCAGTTAACCATGGGAACATGGCGTGAGGGTCAAGGGTTAACCATGGGATCATGGCGTGAGGGTCAATGGTTAACGATGGGAATATGGCCGAGGGGAATGGGTTAACCATGGGATCATGGCGTGAGGGTCATGGGTAAACCATATGATCATGGCGTGAGGGTCATGGCTTAACCATGGGATCGTGGCATGAGGGTCAAGGGTTAACCATGTGATCATGGCGAGTGGGTCATGTGTTAACCATGTAATCATGGTAAGTAGGTTATGGGTAATCAAGGGATCATGTCATGTGGGTCATTGGTTAACCATTGGATCATGCTGTGTCGGTCATGGTAATTAACCAAGGGATCATGGCAGGAGGGTCATGGGTTAACCATGGGATCATGGCAAGAGGGTCATTGATTAACCATGTGGGATCATGAGGTGATGGTCATGGGTTAACCAAGGGATCATGGCGTGAGGATCATTGGTTAACCATTGGAACAATGAGTGGGGAGTCATGGGTTAACCATGGGATCATGGTGTGAGGGTAATGGGTTAACCATGGTATCATGGCGTGAGTGTCATGTGTTAACCATGTGATCATGGCAAGATGGTCATGTGTTAACCATGGAATCATGGCAAGTGGGTCATGGGTTAACCATGGAATTATGGCATGAGGGTCATGGGTTAACCATAAGATCATGTCGTGAGGGTCATGGGTTAACAATGGGATCATGCTAAGTGGGTCATTCGTTAACCATGGGATCATGGAATGATGGTCGTAGGTTAACCATGGGATCATGGCTTTAGGGTCATGGGTTAACCATGGGATCTTGGCATGGGGGTCATGGGTTAATCATGGGATCATGTCATGAGGGTCATGGGTTAACCATAGGATCTTGTCGTGAGGGTCTTAGGTTAACCATGGGATCATGGTATGTGGGTCATGGGTTAACCATGGGATAATGGAATGAGGGTTATGGGTTAACCATGGGATCATGGCTTGAGAGTCATGAGTTAACCATGGGAGCATGTCATGTGGGTCATGGGTTAACCATGGGATCATGGCGTCGGTGGTCATGGGTTAACCACGGGATCATGGCGTGAGGGTCATGTGTTAACTATGGGATCATGGCGTGAGGGTCATCGGTTAACCATGGGATGATTGTGTGAGGGTCATAGGTTAACCTAGTGAGCACACTTCGTCAACCTATCAATGATAACCCAAATCGCATCATGCTTCTTAGGAGTTTGTGGTAATCCGACCACAAAATCCATAGCTATACTATCACATTTCCACTCTGGGATATCTAAAGATTGTGGTAATCCTGCTGGCTTCTGATGTTCAATCTTAGCTTTTTGACACACGCAACAAGATAAAACATACTCTGCTACTTATTTCTTCATCCTTGTCCACCAAAACATTCTCTAGAAATGCTTTGATACATTTTTGTGGATCCAGGATAGAAACTCAACTTACTCTTGTGTGCTTCCTCTAAAATCATCTTCCTAAGTTCTGTATCCTCCGGCACACATATTCTATCTCCAAACCTTAACACACCATCCGTTCCTCTATTAAACTCAGAAATTTTACCTTCATCGATTCCTCTACTTACTTCCTCGGAGGTATAGATCCCGAACTTGTTTATCTTTAAGATCTTTCATAAAATCACTACTTATAGTGATCATACTTAAGCAAATCTTATTCTCAACCAATTCCATTCCTAAGTTCAAATCCCTGAACTGTTCAAGCAATTCTAACACCTTAACCATCATCACGAGACACGTGCAAGGATTTCCCGCTTAAAGCATCTGCTACCACATTGGCCTTCCCGAGGATGGTACAGTAATTCAAAATCATAATCCTTGATAAACTCCATCCATCTTCGCTGTCTCATATTCAATTCTTTTTTATCGAATAGATACTTCAAGCTCTTGTGGTCACTGAAGACATTAAACTTTGCTCTATACAAAAAGTGTCGCCATATCTTTAATGCGAACACTATTTGCCGCTAACTCCAAATCGTGAGTCGGATAATTTCTCTCATGAATTCTCAACTGTCGGGAAGCATAAGCCACGACTCTTCCCTCTTGCATCAGGACACAGCCTAAACCTTGGTATGACGCATCACAATATACGTCAAATTGTCCTAGTGGATCTGGTAAGATCAACACAGTGATGCATCAACTTGTCCTTCAGCTTTTGAAAACTTTGTTCACACTTGTCCGTCCATACAAAAGCTATATTTTTCCTTGTTAATTGCGTCATAGGCAACGCAATCTTCGAGAATCCCTCTATGAACCTCCGATAATATCCAGCTAGTCCTAGGAAACTCCGTACTTCACTTACTGACTTAGGCCGTTCCCACTTAAGAAAACGACTCAAATTTAGCCTGGATCTACAGCCTATTCCTTCTTTATTAATCACATGACCTAGGAATTGTACTTCTTCTAACCAAAACTCACACTTGGAAAGTTTGGCATAAAGCTGCCTATCCTTCAAAACTCGCAATACCAATCTCAAATGTTCCTCATGCTCTTCCCGCGTACGAGAATAAATAAGAATATCGTCAATGAACACAACAACAAACTTATCGAGGAACGGTCTGAAAATCCTGTTCATATAATCCATGAACACGGCTGGCGCATTAGTTACACCGAAAGGCATAACTAAATACTCATAGTGCCCGTATCTCGTCCTAAAAGAAGTCTTGGGTATATCTTCCTTTCTTACTCTGATCTGATGGTACCCAGATCTTAAATCAATCTTAGACAACACTACTGCTCCTTTCAACTGATCCATCAAATCATCTTTCCTAGGCAACGAATACTTATTCTCAATCGTCGCCTTATTCAACTGCCCGTAATCCGTGCACAATCTCGCATTTCCATCCTTCTTCTTAACAAATAACACTGGTGCTCCCCACAGTGAAACACCTTGGCCCCGATAAACTCTTTTCCTAACATGTCATCCAATTGTTCCTTCAACTCTGCCAACTCAACCGGTGACATCCGATAAGGTGCTATAGATATAGGCCATGTCCCTGGTACGAGATCTATAGTGAATTCCATTTCTCTTTCCGGTGGCAAACCTGGCACGCCTGGAGGGAAAACTTCAGGAAACACTCTCACAATAGGCATCGAATCTATGCTGGGAGTATCATTAGCCTCCACTGCGAAAAGCATCACAAACTGTTGAGAGTTGTCACTCCTCGTAGAAACTCCCGCATTGGCATATGCTACACTAAAAGGTTCAAGAAATGATAAAGTCTTGCTAGAACAATCTAGCACTACATGGTTAGCCGAAAGCCAATCCATGCCAAGAATAACATCTATCTGTTGCATAGGAAAACAGATAAGATCTACAATAAATGTCCTATTCTCAACAACGATAGGACACTAAACAAACAGACATAGTAGTCAAAGGATTACTGGTTGGAGTAAACACTGTGAGGGTATAAGGTAATTTGGAAACAGTTACACACTCATGCGAAATAAAAGAATGTGTAGCGCCTGAGTCAAACAACACATACGAGAGTCTACCAGCTATCAAACACATACCTTGTATAAGATCAGCAGATTGAGAGGATTCAGCTCCCCTCACGGTAAACACTCTTCCAGTAGAGAGGTTTGGCCACTTGTGGTCTTGCTCCCATGAGTAACCCATGACCCCCACGCCATGATTCCATGGTTAACCTATGACCCTCAAGCCATGATCCCATGGTAAACCTATGACCAGGTTACCATGATCCAGTGGTTAACCCATGACTCTCACGACATGATCCTATTGTGAACCCATGACCCTCATGCCATGATCTCATGATTAACCAATGACCCGCATGCCATGATCCCATGATTGACCCATGACCCTGTCATCATGATACCATGGTTAACCTAGTACCCTCACGCCATGTTCCCAAGGTTAACCCATGACCCTTAAGACATGATCCTATGGTTAACTTATGACCGTCATTCAATGATCCCACGGTTAACCCATGACCCACTTGCCATGATTCCTGGGTTAACACATGACCCTCTCGCCATGATCACTTGGTTAACCCATGACACTCACACCAGGATACCATGGTTAACCCATTACCCTCACACCATGATCCCATGGTTAACCCGTGACCCTCACGCCATGATCCCATGGTTAACCCATGACCCTCAGGCCATTATTCCTTGGTTAACCCATGACCCACACGACATGATCCCATGGTTAACCCATGACCCTTAGGCCATGATCCCATGGTTAACCCATGACCCTAACGACATGATCGCATAATTAACCCATGACCTTTATGCTATGATCCCATGGTTAACCTATGACCCTCATTCCATGATCCTATGGTTAACCAACGACCCACATATCATGATCCCACGGTTAAGCCATGACCCTCACTACATGATCGTATGGTTAACCCATGACCCTTACTGATATGATCCTAACAAGGAACATATATATTTTCGGATCTATCCTTGAGTGACCAAACAAAATTATAGAAGAAGATGAAATACAAAATTGGATAAGATGAGAAATGGGAGGTAGGCGCCACAAATCCAAGGGGATTTGATAAGCCAATGTGAGGTTCGCCACAAGAATCTTGGATTCTTGATAAGAACAAGGGTTGGCTCAATGAAGAACCCAAGAGAGAAAACACTCTCACAATTGGAATCAATCCAAAATGAACTCAAAGTTACTATTCAACATGTAATAGGTGTGTACATATAGCATAGGGAAATAAAAACCAAAGGTCATCATAAGATGACATAAACTCCTAATAACTAGACATAACTCTCCACTAAGTGGTTATTAAAAGAACATAACTATCCTACCTAAGAAAATAATAAAAGTGGTTCCATAACTTCTAAAGGAGTTACCTAGGCATGCAAGCCAAAGGTTGCTCTCCTTTGTAAGTTCCAAAAACGTGCCAGCCACCATTCATAATGGACCTTGCTCATTCATCAAGCTTAGTGTAGCCCAGTTAACATATAACTCATTTAAGGCCCAAGAATTCGTATTAAACTTGCATCCCGTTTTTCACCATGTTAGAAGCCGAATTTGGTCAAGAGGCCTGCGATATGATTTGTAGATAATTCCCTAAGCTTTCCAACGCACCAAAGAATGCATCAATCGGATATTCGTACCTCAAGATATGACCAAATCAAGCATACGGGTTCACCACAATGAAAATAAATTTTTCATCAAAAATATTAATTTGGCCTCAAATTGGACATCATCCTTGGTTTGCATCATTCCCTCCCTCTTGAAAAGAATTCGACCTCGAATTTATTGCCTTATGGAGTCTTCTTTATCCTCCTGGTTCAAACACAACCATTTTGAATCCATGGGGCACCTCTCTTGGAATTGTTTCTTCAACTTCCTTCAAAATAGAGTCATCATCTCTAGGCAAAGAGTTTGCATTAGTAGTCAAACAAGCATCTTTACATAGAAAGATATATGTAGGCTGCCTTGCCAACATTGCTCCCTTCACCTTATTTTCTTTTATAGGAAGACTCTCCATTCTTCTTTCAACCTTTGCCTCAATTTTTTTCTTTTTATTTTCCCCTTCAAAAATTGCAGTCTCCACCTTTTTCTCAACATCTTTTTCATTCTGTTTGTTTTCCTCCATTCCCTTTTCTTCTACCTTTTTCTCATGGCTTTCTTTTTTTATTACTTCTCCTTCTTTGCTTTCCTCATTCACCGAACACTCTTCTTTTATTGATTTCTCAATCATTCTTTTTTTCTCACTCTCTCCTTTCAAGTACATTTGATCTTCATACACTTGTTTTGGTGACAATGATCCAAGAGTAATTTTACGATTATTAAATACAAATGAGTACCTATTGTTGTAGACATCATATTTCACGTCTCGTTCAGCTCTCCAAGGACGCCCAAGTACCAAGTGCCTTGTTTCTATAGGCACCACATCACATAACACCTCATCCTCATATCTCCCAATCCGGAATGGCACTCGTACTTGTTTGTTCACCATCACGTCACCGAAATCACTAAACTCCGGGATGCTCCAAATGACATATGGTTGTGGATGCTCTAGAAGAGGAAGTCCCAACTTTTTCACCATGGTGGTACTAGCTAGATTGATGTAACCCTTTCTATCAATGACCAAGCTACATATCTTGTCCTTCACATAGCATCTAGAATAGAATAGATCCTCCATTTTCTTGGCATCATTTTTCTTCATTAGTGACTCCATGAAGAACCCACTAAGAAAAATTCAAACTTCCGAAAAAAATTGAAAAAACAAAATCACAAGTCACTCTAGGAAGGATGGCTCTAGATACCAAATGATATGATCCTAACAAGGAACATATATATTTTCGGATCTATCCTTGAGTGACCAAGCAAAATTATAGAAGAAGATGAAATACAAAATTGGATAAGATGAGAAATGGGAGGTAGGCGCCACAAATCCAAGGGGATTTGATAAGCCAATGTGAGGTTCGCCACAAGAATCTTGGATTCTTGATAAGAACAAGGGTTGGCTCAATGAAGAACCCAAGAGAGAAATCACTCTCACAATTGGAATCAATCCAAAATGAACTCAAAGTTATCATTCATCATGTAATAGGTGTGTACATATAGCATAGGGAAATAAAAACCAAAGGTCACATCATAAGATGACATAAACTCCTAGACATAACTCTCCACTAAGTGGTTATTAAAAAGAACATAACTATCCTACTTAAGAAAATAATAAAAGTGGTTCCATGACTTCTAAAGGAGTTACCTAGGCATGCAAGCCAAAGGTTGCTCTCCTTTGTGAGTTTCAAAAACGTGCCTGCCACCATTCATAATGGGCCTTGCTCATTCATCAAGCTTAGTGTAGCCCAATTAACATATAACTCATTTAAGGTCCAAGAATTCGTATTAAGCTTGCGGCCCTTTTTCACCATGATAGAAGCCGAATTTGGTCTAGAGGCCTGAGATATGATTTGTAGATAATTCCCTAAGCTTTCCAACACACCAAAGAATGCATCAATCGGAGATTCGTAGCTCAAGATCTGACCAAATCAAGCATACGGGTTCACCACAATGAAAATAAAATTTTCATCAAAATATTAATTTGGCCTCAAATTGGACATCATCCTTGGTTTGCATCACTTACGCCATGATCCCATGATTAACCCATGACCCTCGTGCCATGATCCCATCGTTTACCCATGACCCTGACACCATGATCCCATTGTTAACCAATGACCCTCACGCCATGTTCCCGTGGTTAACCCATGACCCTCAAGCCAAGATCCCATGGTTAACCCACGGCCCTCATTCCATGAACCCATGGTTAACCCATGACCCACTTACCATGATCCCATGGTTAACCCATGACCCTCACGACATGATCTTATGGTTAACCCATGACCATGATTCCAACAAGAATGTTATGAGCCCAATGAAGACCATGGATCAAGAATCAAATCAAGGACTTGGTGGGCCCATGACAAGAGTTAGACACAAGAAAGCCCAACAAGCTCTTAATTACATGGGGGCTATTTTGATAGAAGCAAGCCCAAGAATGAGACCAAATGGAATAGAGCCCCAATTGATGACCTATCTCATTCAACTAGAAGACCCAATTGAGTCCACTTAGTTGTTTTATTTTAATTCAATAAGTGTAATGGGTTATGTGTGTGTGTCCAAATTGGCTAAGTGTTGCAAATGGGTCAAGCCCACTTAAGTCCATGTTGTACACGAATTTGGGAGCTTAGTAGGAGGAATCTTTGGTTTGAATGCCAATAGTAACTCCTATAAGTTATTAGTTTGTTTATTGTTTTGTTAATTATGTGGGAGTTACACTTTTTAATATGAGAAGTGTGGCAGCCACATAATGATGGTTATGAGAGAATAATAAACTCACCATTAGAGGCTGAGTTAAGGAGGGAATTAGTGAGTCATTTAGTGACATGATTAGGCTAATTATTGTGGGGGTTATGATATCTTTTGGAAGCCAAAAAGTTGGCAGCCTAATACTCTATTTGTACACTCTATTTTCATGTTGAATAGTAACTTGGATGTTGAATTTGGATTGAAATTTATTTGTGAGAGAATTGTCTCTCTTTGGTTCTTGGTTGAGCCAACAATTGTTCTTATCAAGAATCCAAGATTCTTGTGGCGAACTTCATAGGCTTATCAAACTCTCTAGTTTGTGGTGCCATACCATCTCTAATCTTCACCATTTTCATATTTTCTTCTTCTTATTTTGGTTCCAAAAATTGGTTTCGCATTAACTTGTTAAGAATTCAACCAAATAGATCTTCATCAAAGGCAACCTCACCGTTTGGTTGATGTAAGCCCAGTGGAGACCGATTTGGATCAAGAAGCTATTCAAGGTCTTGGTGGCCCAATGACAAGAGCAAGAGAAAAGAAAGCCCAAGAAGCTCTAACTCAATTGGTGGTGCTCTTAATGTACATAAGCCCAAATGCACATGCAAGTAATGAAGACACTGAGCCCAAGATAATAACTTTGCTCATCCAAGCCCAAGAAGCATGAAGAGGGCATGCAAGTCCATTATTCTTTTAATTCAATAAGTGTAAATGGGTTTTATGAGTGAGCCCAATTACTAAGTGATGTTTTTGGGGAAGCCCACTTGTAATCCATGATGAAAAACGAATTTGTATGTGTGAGGAATCTTTAGCTTGCATGCTATAAGAACTCCTAAACTAGTGTGTTGATATTTTGATAAATTGTATTAATTATGGGGGTTACACTTTTAATGTGAGAAGCAAGTGTAACCACCACATAATTAGGGGCAAAACGAGACAAGACGCGGGGGGGGTAACCTTTATAGTCTTATGGCTGAGTTGAATGATTTGGTGGCTACATTATGAGGGTTTTTTAGGCAAATTAGAATAAGTGGGTGTTTAAGGTCATGAATTAGGCCAATTAAGTGGGGGTTATGGTTTGGCTTTGGAAGCCCAAAAGTTGGCTGCCCAACTATATGTAATTTGTGACAAACACATGAAATGGTAAATTTGATGTTATTTTTGGATCAAATCCATTTTGTGAGAATTTTGTTCTCCTAGGTTCTTGGTTGAACCAAACTATTGTTCTCATCAAGAATCCAAGATTCTTGTGGCGAACCTCACTTGGCTTATCAAAACTCTTGTTTTGTGGCGCCATCATCATCTTCTTACTCATCCATTTTCTTTCTTTCTTCACTTTAATCTTGGTTACAAAGTATTACACGATTTTGTGTTAAAAATTCAACCAAAAAGATCATCAAAGGCAACCTCATCATTTGGTTGTCATCAAGTGGTATCAAAGCTTAAGCTTTGGTTGAATTTCTGAGTTTTGTTCTTCATCTTCTCCCTATCTTGTTTTCTTCTTTTAAACCAACAAACTATCAAAAAAAAAAATTACACTTTGATTCTATTTGTGAAGGGAAAATTCCGTGTTGTTGTTCTTGCTCAAAAAACAAGTTTTCAAGTGTGATTCTCTTCTTCAAAGTTTGATAAAAAAATTTTGCACAAATTATAAGGAAAAAAAAAAATTGTGCATGAAATCTTGAAGGAAAAAAAAAGGAAGGGAAAAGTCTATTTGAGCAATTTGTGTTCTTGAAACAAAAAAAAAATATTTCCCTTCTTCCTTGTTCTTATTTCCAAAGCTTTGCCTTTCTAGCCTTTCCTTTTGTTTACTTTGTTTTGATAAGTTTTGTGATTTTTGTGTGGTTTTTGTGTTTGACTCTTCTAAGAACTAAAGGAGAACATTTGAGAGGAAAAAGGCAAGAGTGTCCAAAATACATTTTTGTGTGGAAAAAGCCAAAAGAGTGAAAAAAAAATCATTGTGTGAACTACTGAGGGAGTGTAGTGAGGAAACACATAAACTCTTCTACTCAAATCATGGCCAACAATGAGGATAGTCCACCATTATCTCCAAGGTCAGCCACTCTTCAAGCTAGGATGGACCATCAAGTCCAAGCTCTTCAAAGACAAATGGAGCAAATGCAAGCCAATTATGAGAGACAACTTGCTAACCTACACCGTGACGATTCAAGTGACTATGATAGTGAAAAGGGGAAGGCCTAGAGGAGGAGGACATAGGGGAGAGAGACGTGATAGAGGACTTGAAGGGGTCAAAATCAAAGTTCCTCCCTTTATTGGGAAGAATGATCCGGAGGCTTACTTGGAGTGGAAGCTAAAAATAGAACAAGTCTTTGATTGTAATTCATACAATGAAAGCAAGAAGGTGAAAGTAGCCGCCCTTGAGTTCAAGGAATATGCCCTTGTGTGGTGGGACCAACTACAAAAAGAAAGGAGAAGACATGGAAGAGAGCCCATAGACACTTGGGAGGAGATGAAATTTGATAGGAACTTGGATGGCTTGAGCATGTGGAAAGAAGCATATTCATATTATTATATTTTTATAATTTTTATTTATAATTTTCGTATTATTTTTGGGCTGAATTTTAGGATGACCTTTTATATTCTCCTAGCCTCACTAAATGCATCCTATTAGTGCTCTATGTCATAATAATGGCAATTACCAATTTGTGGTAAATGCATGATAGTGGGATACCATGTTTATGCTCATTTACTAGGTAATGTAAATGCAATTACCAATTTGTGGTAAATGCATGATAGTGGGTTACCATGTTTATGCTCATTTACTAGGTAATGTAAATGCAATTACCAATTTGTGGTAAATGCATTATAGTGGGAGTTTTATTTCTTGTATTTCCAAGTTAGCCTATAAATAGGGAACTCTTGTACTACACAAATCAGTTTTGAAGATAATGAAATTTGAAGAGTTTTCTCTATTGTGAGAGCTTCCCTTGGGTTCTTGGGTAAAAGAACTAAATCCAATCTTATCAAGGCAACTTGTGGAGATCAAACCCATGACTTATCACTCACCTTCTCACCTATATCTTGAGTGTGGTGTCAATATCCTTCTTTTGTCTGAAACTTCAAGGTGGTCCGGATTAGGATCATATCATTTGGTAATCAGAGCTTAGGATCCTTGAATTTCAGGTGCTATATTTCTTTGTTCTTTTCTATTCTGTCTGGAAAAAAATACGAAAAATAAAACAAATTATTTGAGGAATTCCAAATTTTATTCATCTTTCTTGGTGGTTGTATGCAAAGTTTGAATTTTTCTCAGTGGGTTCTTCATGGAGGTAATGAAGAAAAATGATGCAAAGCAAAGGGAGGATATTTTCTGTTCTAGATGCTATGTGAAGGACAAGATATGTAGCTTGGTCATTGATAGAAGGGGATACGTTAACCTAGCTAGTACCACCATGGTGCAAAAGTTAGGACTTCCTCTTATAGAGCATCCACAACCGTATGTCATTTGGTGCATCCCGGAGTTTAGTGATCTCGGTGACGTGATGGTGAACAAACAAGTACGAGTGTCGTTTCGGATCGGGAGATATGAAGATGAGGTGTTGTGTGATGTGGTTGCCATGGAAACTAGGCAGTTGTTACTTGGGCGTCCTTGGAGAGTTGAACGACAAGCGAAATATGATGTCTACAAAAATATGTACTCATTTGTATTTAATAATCGCAAAATTACTCTTGGACCATTGTCACCAAAACAAGTGTATGAAGATCAAATGTACTTGAAAGCAGAAGTAAAGAAAAAGGAAACTCATGAGAGAAAGGAAGAGGAAATGGAGAGCGGTGAAAAAGAAGAAGAGAAAAAAGAAAGCACTGAGAAAAAAGAAGAATTAAAGAAAAAAGAAACCCATGAGAGAGAAAAAGTTGAGAACCATGAGATAAAAGTTGAAGAAAAAGAGAACAATGAGATATATCTCATGAAAAATGAGAATTATGAGAGAAAAGGGGATGAAAGAGCCAATTATCAAGCAAAATGTGGAGAGCACAAAAGCAAGATTTTATTAGATAATCCACTGACTTTTATTGCAGGTTTGGATTTGAGGACAAATCACTTACAAGAAGTGGGGAATGATAGGAACTTGGATGGCTTGAGCATGTGGAAAGAAGCATATTCAGATTTTTATATTTTTATAATTTTTATTTATAATTTTCGTATTATTTTTGGACTGAATTTTAGGATGACCTTTTGTATTCTCCTAGCCTCACTAAATGCATCCTATTAGTGCTCTATTCATAATAATGGCAATTACCAATTTGTGGTAAATGCATGATAGTGGGTTACCATGTTTATGCTCATTTACTAGGTAATGTAAATGCAATTACCAATTTGTGGTAAATGCATGATAGTGGGAGTTTTATTTCTTGTATTTCCAAGTTAGCCTATAAATAGGGAACTCTTGTACTACACAAATCAGTTTTGAAGATAATGAAATTTGAAGAGTTTTCTTATTGTGAGAGCTTCCCTTGGGTTCTTGGGTAAAAGAAATAAATCCGATCTTATCAAGGCAACTTGTGGCGATCAAACCCATGACTTATCACTCACCTTCTCACCTATATCTTGAGTGTGGCGTCAATATCCTTCTTTTGTCTGAAACTTCAAGGTGGTCCGGATTAGGATCATATCAAAATTTGTCATGAGGAAGAGGTTTGTCCCAAATCATTATCAAAGGGACATTCACAACAAATTACAAAGGCTTACCCAAGGGACCAAAAGCGTTGATGAATATTTCAAGGAGATGGAGTTGTACTTACTTAGGTCAAATTTTCAAGAGGATAGGGAGGCTACCATGGCAAGATTCCTACATGGCTTGAATCAAGATATCCAAGACATAGTGGAGTTGCAACATTATGTGGAGCTTGAAGATTTGGTCCAACAAGCCATTAAGGTGGAGCAACGAATTAAGAGGAGGAAGTCTAAATATTCTTCTTCTTCATCTTCCAAATTTCCATCCTCAAATTGGAAGGACAAGCAAAAGAAGGAGGGTGCACCCACCAAGGAGGCCGTGAGCAACATACAAGGAAAGAAACCCATGGAGACAAATTCTAGGAGCCATGATGTAAAATGTTTCAAATGCTTAGGCCATGGACACATAGCATCCCAATGTCCAACAAAGAGAACCATGGTGTCCATGAATGGGGAAGTGGTATCACAATCCGAGGCTTCAAGTGGAGAGGAAAGTGAAGGAGATGTGTTCATGCCGGATGGTGATTTACTCATGGTGAGGAGGCTTTTGGGAAGTCAAGTGAAGGATCATGAAGCAAGCCAAAGGGAGAATATCTTTCATTCTAGATGTCTAATTCAAGGAAAGGTATGTTCTCTAGTCATTGATGGTGGGAGTTGTGCCAATGTTGTAAGCACTAGATTGGTGTCCAAATTGAATCTTGTTACTAAGGCACATCCAAGGCCATATAGGCTTCAATGGCTAAGTGAGGTTGGGGAAATGGTTGTGAACAAACAAGTAGAGGTTCCATTCTCAATTGGAAAGTATGAAGATTATGTACTTTGTGATGTGGTGCCTATGGAGGCAAGCCATATGTTGTTGGGAAGGCCTCGGCAATATGACAAAAACGCCATCCATGATGGGTTCTCAAATAAGTTTACCTTCATGTATCAAGACCGAAAGGTCATTCTTTCTCCTTTGTCTCCAAAGCAAGTTAGTGAGGATCAAATAAGAATGAGAGAAAAAAGAGAGCAAGAGAGAAAAGGAGAAGGAGAGAAAAAAATTGAGGAAAAGAATGATGAAAAAATAAAGGAAAATCATGAGAAAAAAAGTGAGAAAAATAGAGATGCAAAAGAGGGAAAATAGAGCTATTTTGCAACAAAGAGTGAGGTAAAAAGTGCATTGGTCTCAAGGCAGCCCCTATACATACTTTATTGTAGGGAATTTTGTTTAAATTCTAATGCCTCTAATGATATCTCTTTGTCTAGTGGTGTTAAAAATCTTTTGCAGGAATTTGGAGATGTTTTTCCAAAGGAAGTACCACACGGGCTTCCACCTCTAAGAGGGATTGAGCACCATATTGATCTCATTCCGGGTGCATCATTGCCCAATAGGCCAGCCTATAGGAGTAACCCTCAAGAGACTAAGGAGATTCAAACCCAAGTGGAGGAGTTGATGCAAAAAGGGTGGGTTCAAGAAAGTATGAGCCCATGTGCAGTGCCGGTAATTTTGGTACCAAAAAGGATGGTAAGTGGAGGATGTGCACAGATTGTAGGGATGTGAATAACATCACAATTAAATATAGACATCCTATCCCTAGGCTTGATGATTTGCTTGATGAATTGTATGGTGCAAGCCTATTTTCTAAAATTGACTTAAAAAGTGGGTATCATCAAATTAGAATTAGGGAAGGGGATGAATGGAAAACTGCCTTTAAAACAAAATATGGATTGTATGAATGGTTAGTAATGCCTTTTGGGTTAACAAATGCACCTAGCACTTTTATGAGGCTCATGAACCATGTTCTAAGAGATTTTTAGGCAAGTTTGTTGTGGTGTATTTTGATGATATCTTAATATATAGTAAAAACTTAGATGATCACCTTGAACATTTAAGGGTTGTTTTACTTGTATTAAGAAGGGAAAAATTGTATGCAAATTTGGAAAAATGCACTTTTTGTGTGGACCATGTGAATTTCCTTGGTTTTGTGATAAATGCAAATGGGGGACATGTGGACCAAGAGAAAGTTAAGGCCATTCAAGATTGGCCAACCCCAAAAATGTGAGTGATGTAAGAAGCTTTCATGGTTTGGCTAGTTTCTATAGGAGGTTTGTTAAGGATTTTAGTACTTTGGCTGCACCTCTTAATGAAATTATCAAAAAGAATGTGGGATTTAAGTGGGGGGAAAAACAAAAGCATGCTTTTAAGGAACTTAAAGAAAAACTCACCCATGCACCAATACTTGTTTTGCCTAATTTTGCTAAATCTTTTGAGATTGAATGTGATGCTTCTAATGTTGGTGTTGGGGCTGTTTTGATGCAAGAGGGGCATCCAATTGCTTATTTTAGTGAGAAATTAAGTGGAGCTTCCCTTAATTATCCCACCTATGATAAGGAATTGTATGCCTTAGTAAGAGCTTTGCAAACTTGGCAACACTATCTTTTGCCCAAAGAGTTTGTGATTCATAGTGACCATGAGTCTTTGAAATATTTGAAAGGGCAAGGAAAGTTAAATAAAAGGCATGCAAAGTGGGTTGAATTTCTTGAACAATTTCCATATGTGGTGAAACACAAAAAGGGTAAGGCCAATGTTCTGGCGGATGCACTTTCAAGAAGATATGCTTTACTTTCTACCCTTGAAACAAAATTGTTTGGACTTGAATGCATTAAGGATTTGTATGAGCATGATAAGGACTTTTCAAATATCTTTGCTAATTGTGTGCATTCAGCCCAAAATGGATATTTTAGGCACCAAGGGTTTTTATTCAAAGAAAAAAGATTATGTGTGATGACAACCAAATGGCGAGGTTGCCTTTGATGATCTTTTTGGTTGAATTTTACCAATTACAAACCCAAGTCAGAATTGAGTTGTAACATAAAAGGAAGAAAATATGAAAATGGTGAAGATTAGAGATGGTGATGGCGCCACAAACTAGAGAGTTTGATAAGCCTATGAAGTTCGCCACAAGAATCTTGGATTCTTGATAAGAACAATAGTTGGCTCAACCAAGAACCAAAGAGAGACAATTCTCTCACAAATGGATTTCAATCCAAATTCAACATCCAAGTTATTATTCAACATGAAAATGGAGTGTACAAATAGAGTATTAGGCTGCCAACTTTTTGGCTTCCAAAAGAGATCATAACCCCCACAATAATTAGCCTAATCATGTCACTAACTGACTCACTAATTCCCTCCTTAACTCAGCCTCTAATGGTGAGTTTATTATTCTCTCATAACCATCATCATGTGGCTGCCACACTTTACTTCTCATATTAAAAAGTGTAACTCCCACATAATTGACAAAACAATAAACACACTAATAACTTATAGGAGTTACTATTGGCATGCAAACCAAAGATTCCTCCTACTAAGCTCCCAAATTCGTGTACAACATGGACTTAAGTGGGCTTGACCCATTTGCAACACTTAGCCAATTTGGACACACACACATAACCCATTACACTTATTGAATTAAAATAAAACAACTAACTGGACTCATAACTAGAGCACGCCCCATTTGAAAATGATCATGGGTCTTCTAGTTGGGGCTCCATTCCATTTGGTCTCATTCTTGGGCTTGCTTCTATCAAAATAGCCCCCATGTAATTAAGAGTTTGTTGGGCTTTCTTGTGTCTAACTTTTGTCATGGGCCCACCAAGTCCTTGATTTGATTCTTGATCCATGGTCTTCATTGGGCTCATATCATTCTTGTTGGAAATTGGACTTGCCCCCCATGGTTCATATCAATGTGTGCCTAAAAGTTCCATATGGGACTTACTTTTGAAGGAGGCGCATGAAGGAGGTTTAATGGGGCGGGTTCAAAAGACTTTAGACATGTTGCATGAACATTTTTATTGGCCTCACATAAAGCATGATGTGCAAAATTATTGTGAAAAATGCATTGTGTGTAGAAAATCAAAATCTAAAGTAATGCCTCATGGACTTTACACTCCTTTACCTATTCCCGATTTTCCTTGGATTGACTTGTCTATGGACTTTGTTGTGGGATTGCCTAGATCTAGGAATGGTAAAGATTCAATTTTTGTTGTGGTGGATAGATTTTCAAAGATGGCACACTTTATCCCTTGCAAAAAAAAAAATTGATGATGCTTGTCATGTTGCTGATTTGTTCTTTAAAGAAGTGGTGAGACTTCATGGTCTCCCAAGGAGTATTGTAAGTGATAGGGACACAAGTTCCTAAGTCACTTTTGGAGGACATTGTGGGGAAAGCTAGGTACAAAGCTTCTCTTCTCCACTACTTGTCATCCTCAAACAGATGGGCAAACTGAAGTTGTGAATAGGACACTTTCTTCCCTTTTAAGGGCCGTGATTAAAAAGAATATTAAATCTTGGGAGGATTGTTTGCCTCATGTGGAATTTGCTTATAATAGGGTTGTTCATAGTACTACTCAATATTCTCCTTTTGAGGTAGTTTATGGATTTAACCCTTTAACTCCTCTTGACTTATTGCCATTGCCTAACTCCTCAATTTTGAAGCATAAAGATGGTGGGGCCAAGGCTGACTTTGTGAGGAAGTTACATGAGCAAGTAAAAGTCCAAATTGAAAAGAGGACCGAAAGCTATGCAAGACAAGCCAACAAAGGAAGGAGGAAGGTGGTCTTTGAACCCGGAGATTGGGTTTGGGTACACATGAGAAAGGAAAGGTTTCCTTCCCAAAGGAAATCTAAACTTCAACCAAGAGGAGATGGGCCATTCCAAGTGGTGGCCAAGATCAATGACAATGCATACAAGATAGATCTTCCTAGTGAGTATGGTGGGATTAGTGCAGCTTTTAATGTGGCTGATTTATCTCTTTTTGATGTAGGTGATGAAGATTTCAATTCGAGGTCGAATTCACTTAAAGAAGGAGGAGATGATGTAAGCCCAATGGAGACCGATTTGGATCAAGAAGCTATTCAAGGTCTTGGTGGCCCAATGACAAGAGCAAGAGCAAAGAAAACCCAAGAAGCTCTAACTCAATTGGTGGTGCTCTTAGTGGACATAAGCCCAAATGCACATGCAAGTAATGAAGACAATGAGCCCAAGATAATAACTTTGCTCATCCAAGCCCAAGAAGCATGAAGAGGGCATGCAAGTCCATTTTTCTTTTAATTCAATAAGTGTAAATGGGTTTTATGAGTGTGCCCAATTACTAAGTGATGTTTTTGGGGCAGCCCACTTGTAATCCATGATGGAAAACGAATTTGTATGTGTCTTAGTGGGAATAAGTGAGTGTTTAAGGTCATGAATTAGGCCAATTAAGTGGGGGTTATGGTTTGGTTTTGGAAGCCCAAATGTTGGCTGCTCAACTATATGTAATTTGTGACAAACACATGAAATGGTAACTTTGATGTTATTTTTGGATCAAATCCATTTTGTGAGAATTTTGTTCTCCTAGGTTCTTGGTTGAACCAAACTATTGTTCTCATCAAGAATCCAAGATTCTTGTGGCGAACCTCACTTGGCTTATCAAAACTCTTGTTTTGTGGCACCATCATCATCTTCTTACTCATCCATTTTCTTTCTTTCTTCACTTTAATCTTGGTTACAAAGTGTTACACGAATTTACTCATCCATGACCCACACGCCATGTTCCCAAGGTTAACCGTTGACCCTCATGCCATGATCCGGTGGTTAACCCTTGACCCTCACGCCATGATCCCGTGGTTAACCCTTGACCCTCACACCATGATGCCTTGGTTAACCCATGAACCTCACACCTTGATCCAATGGTAAACGCATGACCCTCACGCCATGGTCCCATGGTTTACCCATGATCCTCACAGACCATGATCCCATGGTTAACCCATGACCCTCAGGCCATGATCCCATGATTAACCCATGACCCTTTACGCCATGATCCCATGGTTAACCCATGACCCTCACGCCATGATCCCATGGTTAACCCTAGAACCCTCACGCCATGATCCCATGGTTAACCCATGACCCTCACTCCATGATCCAACGGTTAACCTATGTTCCTCATGCCATGATCCTATGGTTAACCGGTGAACCTCACGTCATGATCCTATGGTTAACGGGTGAACCTCACGTCATGATCCCTCCGTTAACCCTTAACCATCACCCCATGATACCATGGGTAACCCGTGACCCTCATGCCATGATCCCATATTGTTAACCAATGACCCTTTTGCCTTGATAACATGGTTAACTTATGACCCACACGCCAATATCCATTACCCATGACCGAAATAGCATGATCCAATTGTTAACCCATGACCCACATGCCATGATCCCTTGATTAACCCATAACCCACTTACCATGATTACATGGTTAACACCTGACCCACTCAGTAAATATCGCAAGGTTAACCCTTGACCTCACACCATGATCCCATGGTTAACCCATGACCCTCATGCCAAGATCCCATGTTTAACCCATGACCCTCACGCCATGATCCCATGGATAACCCATGACCCTCACGCCCTAATCCCATTGTTTACGCATGACCGTCATGCCATGATCACATTTTTAACCCAAGATCCTCACACCATGATATGTTCCTAAAAAGGAGCATGTAGATTTTCGGATCTATCCTCGAGTGACAACAAAAATTATAGAAGAAGATGAACTACAAAATTGGATAAGATGAGAAATGGGAGGTAGGCGCCACAAATCCAAGGGGATTTGATAAGCCAAGGTGAGGTTCGCCACAAGAATCTTGGATTCTTGATAAGAACAAGGGCGGTTCAACCAAGAACCAAAGAGAAACAATATTCTCTCACAAATGGACTTAATCCAAATTGAACTCAAAGTTATTACTCATGTGTTTAGGGGCGTCTTACATATAGAGAGCTGGCCTAAGATCACGCTACATTGGCCTAAAATCACTCATCTTAACTTTTCATTCCCCCCCTAATTATGTGGTGATTACACTTGCTTCTCATATTAAAAGTGTAATCCTCCCATAATCAATTACAATTTAATGCCAAAGATTCCCTCCATAATTTACATAAAAGACTAATAATTTTAAAAGGAGTTACTTGTGGTATGCAAACCAAAAGATCCCTCCCTACTAAGCTTCCAAATTCGTCTAAAACTAAAAACAATATTTTCGTCATGATATAAGCCAAATCTGGTCAAGGGAATTCAAATATGATTTGTAGATAATCTCCTCAGCTTTCCAACGCATCAAAGAACGTATCAATCGGAGATTTGAAGCTCAAGATACAGCCCAAACAAGAATACGGGTTCATTACAAACGAAAATAAAATTTTCATCAAAACTAATTTGGCCTTAAATTGGACATCATTCTTGGTTTGCATCACACCATGATCCCATGGTTAACCGATGACCCTCATGCCATGATCCCATGGTTAACCCATGACCCGCACGCCATCATCCCATGGTTAACCCTTGACCCTCACGCCATGATCCCTTGGTTAACCCATGACCCTCACTTCATGATCCAACGGTTAACCCATGACCCTCACGCTCTGATCCCATGGTTAACCCATGACCCTAACGCCATGATCCCATGGTTAACCCATGACCATCATGCCATGATCCCATGATTAACCCATGACCTTCACATCATGATCCCGGTTAACCCATGACCGAAGCCATGATCCCATGGTTAACCCATGAACTTCACGCCATGTTCCCATGGTTAACCCATGACCCTCAAGCCATGATCCCGTGGTTAACCCATGATCCTCATTCCATGATCCATGCTTAACCCATGACCCACTTACCATGATCTCATGGTTAACCCTTGACCCTCACGATATGATCCTATGGTTAACAAATGACCCTCATGCCATGATCGCAGGATTAACCCATGACCCCCACGCCATGATCCCATGGTTAACCCATGTCCCTCAAGCCATGATCCCATGGTTAACCTATGACCCTCATGCCATGATCCCAAGATTAAACCTTGACCCCCACGCCATGATCGCACGATTAACCCTTGACCTTTACGCTATGATCCCATGGTTGACCCAAGAACTTCTAACCTCGATCCCTATGACCCTCACGTCATGATCTCATGGTTAACCCATGCCCTCACACCATGATCCCATAGTTATCCCATGACCCTCATACCATGATCCCATGGTTAACCCATGACCCTAATTCTATGATCCCAAGGTTAACCCATGACCCACTTGCCATGATCACATGGTTAACCCATGACCCTCCCATCAAGGATCCCATGGTTAAAACAAGACCTTGACACCATGATCCCATCATTACCTGATGCAAACCAATTTATTTTAATTCAATAAAAACTAATTTATTTTAATTCAATAAAAGTCTAATAAATTTTGGACGGTGCACATGTTAATTATGCTTGTGTGGACGGTGCACATGTTAATTATGCTTGTGTGGACGGTGCACAGGTTAATTATGCTTGTGTGGACGGTGCACATGTTAATTGGGAGGGCAACCTTTGGCTTGCATGCCTAGGAAACTCCTTTTTAGTCATGAACCACTTTTATTATCCACTTAGTTTTCATTAGTTGTTTTAATTAGTCACTTAGTGGATTAATTATTGTTTTATGGGGAATTAGTCACATTAAGACGACGATTTTGTAAGCATATTCTATGCACCCCATTTTCCTATATGTATGCATCTAGAACATGAATAAAAAAAAACTTTGATGTTCAATTTGGTTTTTACCAATTGTGAGAGTGTTCTCTCTTGGGTTCTTCATTGAACCACCCTTGTTCTTATCAAGAATCCAAGATTCTGGTGGCGAACCTCACCTTGGATTATCAAATCCACTTGGATTTGTGGCGCCTACCTCCCATTTCTCATCTTATCCAATTTTGTATTTCATCTTCTTCTATAATTTTTGTTGTCACTCAAGGATAGATCCGAAAATTTACATGATCCTTTTTTTGGATCATATCATTTGGTATCAGAGCCATCCTTCCTAGAGTTACTTTTTGATTTTGTTCTTCGATTTTTTTTTCAAAAAAAAAAATTCTTCTTCCCATCACATATCGTGTCAACACTATTCCTTGAAATGGAGAGATTTCAAAGAGGCATGGAGAAGCTCACAGTGACACTTGACAAGCTAGTAGAAATAAAAAGGAGGAGGCATGGAGGAAGGAGATATGGGGGATGCGATCGAGAAATTGGAAAGGAGCATAAAGAGTGCGAAAAAAGGAAGAGAAAGGAGGAGAGAATGAAAAAACAAATTTATGAAAATGAAGCATGCTGGAAGAAAACGGTTGAAGAAAAGATGAGAGCAAAAAAAGAAAGTGAGTTGAAAGAAACAAACTTGAATGCTTGTTTTGATGCTATTACTAATTCTTTGCCTAGTTGTGTTGATTCTCTTTTGAAGGAAGTTGAGTGTGTTCCTCCAAAGGAAGCTTGCAAGACATTCATTGAAATTGAAGATGTCATTCCAAAGGAATCTTGCAAGCCATTCAAGGAAATTGAAAATGAAATTCCCAAGGAAGAATGCAAAGTATCAATTGGAGTTGAATTGCAAGAGGAAAATAAAGAGATGAAGACAACTAGAGAATGGCTTCCCCTAGAGCCGAAAATAAGTCCTCAAATCCACTTGGGAAGTCATGGCAATCTATTACTCTAGTACCTTCTTCTAGATTAGCTTGTGGATACAAATGTTGGGATTCTTCTACTTTGGTTCATTTATCTAACATTTCTCCTCTAGGTCTCAAAGAAAAGAATTGTGAAGGCCAAACGACAAAAAGCAAAGAGCAACAGCAAAAGAATGTGGCAAAGGCTGAAAAAGAAATGGAGAGTCTCGTTATAAAAGAAATCAAGGTGTTGTTTCTATCTTTGCCTAGAGGTGATGATTCTATTTTGAAGGAAGTTGAAGAAGTAATTCATAGAGAAGTGCCCCATGGATTCAAAAGAGTTGTGTTTGAACCTGGAGGATGAAGACGATTCTCAAAGGCAATAAATTAGAGGTCGAATTCTCTTCAAGAGGGAAGGAATGATGCAAACCAATTTATTTTAATTCAATAAAAACTAATTTATTTTAATTCAATAAAAGTCTAATAAATTTTGGACGGTGCACATGTTAATTATACTTGTGTGGACCGGTGCACATGTTAATTATGCTTGTGTGGACGGTGCACAGGTTAATTATGCTTGTGTGGACGGTGCACATGTTAATTGGGAGGGCAACCTTTGGCTTGCATGCCTAGGAAACTCCTTTTTAGTCATGAACCACTTTTATTATCCACTTAGTTTTCATTAGTTGTTTTAATTAGTCACTTAGTGGATTAATTATTGTTTTATGAGGAATTAGTCACATTAAGATGACAATTTTGTTAGCATATCCTATGCACCCCATTTTCCTATATGTATGCATCCAGAACATGAATAAAAAAAAACTTTGATGTTCAATTTGGGTTTTACCAATTGTGAGAGTGTTCTCTCTTGGGTTCTTCATTGAACCACCCTTGTTCTTATCAAGAATCCAAGATTCTTGTGGCGAACCTCACCTTGGCTTATCAAATCCACTTGGATTTGTGGCGCCTACCTCCCATTTCTCATCTTATCCAATTTTGTATTTCATCTTCTTCTATAATTTTTGTTGTCACTCAAGGATAGATCCGAAAATTTACATGATCCTTTTTTTGGATCATATCATTTGGTATCAGAGCCATCCTTCCTAGAGTGACTTTTTGATTTTGTTCTTCGATTTTTTTTTTCAAAAAAAAAAATCTTCTTCCCATCACATATCATGTCAACACTTCCTTGAAATGGTGAGGTTGCCTTTGATGATCTTTTTTGGTTGAATTTCAAGCAAGTGAATTTTCGTGTAACACTTTGTAACAAAATTAGGTGAAGAAAGAAACAAAAGTGGATGAGGAAGGAATGGTGGAGGCGCCACAAACAAGGCTGTTTGATAAGCCTATGACGTTCGCCACAAGAATCGTGGATTCTTGATAAGAACAAGATGGCTCAACCAAGAACCAAGGAGAACGAAATTCTCACAAAAGGATTTCAATCCAAAATAATATCCAAATTGTATTCATGTGTTGGGGGGGCGTCTTACTTATAGAAGAATGGCCTAAGATCAATCCTCCCATAATTAATACAATTTAATGCCAAAAGATTCCCTCCCTAATTATGTGGGATCACACTTGTTTCTCAAATTAAAAGTGTAATCCTCTCATAATCAATACAATTTAATGCAAAAGATTTCTCTCCCTAATTATGTGGAATTACACTTGTTTCTCAAATTAAAAGTGTAATCCTCTCATAATCAATACAATTTAATGCAAAAGATTTCTCTTCCTAATTATGTGGACTTGCACGCCCTCTTCATGCTTCTTGGGCTTGGATGAGCAAAGTTATTAACTTGGGCTCATTGTCTTCATTACTCGCATGTGCACTTGGGCTTGTGTCCATTAAGAGGACCACTAATTGAGTTAGGGCTTCTTGGGCTTTCTTTGCTCTTGCTCTTGTCATTGGGCCACCAAGACCTTGAATGCTCTCTTGATCCAAATCAATTTCCAACGAGCTTACATCATCCCCTCCTTCTTTAAGTGAATTCGACCTCGAATTAAAATCTTCATCACCTACATAAAAGAGAGATAAATCAGCCACGTTAAAAGTTGCACTAAGAGATAAATCAGCCACGTTAAAAGTTGCACTAATCCCACCATACTCACTTGGAAGATCTATCTTGTATGCATTGTCATTAATCTTGGCCACCACTTGGAATGGCCCATCTCCCCTTGGTTGAAGTTTAGATTTCCTTTTGGAAGGAAACCTTTCCTTTCTCATGTGTATCCAAACCCAATCTCCGGGTTCAAAGACCACCTTCCTCCTTCCTTTGTTGGCTTGTCTTGCATAGCTTTCGGTCCTCTTCTCAATTTGGACTTTTACTTGCTCATGTAACTTTCTCACAAAATCAGCCTTGGCCCCACCATCTTTATGCTTCAAAATTGAGGAGTTAGGCAATGGCAATAAATCAAGAGGAGTTAAAGGGTTAAATCCATAAACTACCTCAAAAGGAGAATATTGAGTAGTACTATGAACAACCCTATTATAAGAAAATTCCACATGAGGTAAACAATCCTCCCAAGATTTAATATTCTTTTTAATCACGGCCCTTAAAAGGGAAGAAAGTGTCCTATTTACAACTTCAGTTTGCCCATCTGTTTGAGGATGGCAAGTAGTGGAGACGAGAAGCTTTGTACCTAGCTTTCCCCACAATGTCCTCCAAAAGTGACTTAAGAACTTGGTGTCCCTATCACTTACAATACTCCTTGGGAGACCATTAAGTCTCACCACTTCCTTAAAGAACAAATCAGCAACATGACAAGCATCATCAATTTTTTTGCAAGGGATAAAGTGTGCCATCTTTGAAAATCTATCCACCACAACAAAAATTGAATCTTTACCATTCCTAGATCTAGGCAATCCCACAACAAAGTCCATAGACAAGTCAATCCAAGGAAAATCAGGAATAGGTAAAGGAGTGTAAAGCCCATGAGGCATTACTTTAGATTTTGATTCTCTACACACAATGCATTTTTCACAATATTTTTGCACATCATGCTTCATGTGAGGCCAATAAAAATGTTCATGCAACATGTCTAAAGTCTTTTGAACCCCAAAATGCCCCATTAAACCTCCTTCATGCGCCTCCTTCAAAAACAAGTCCCTTATGTAACTTTTAGGCACACATAATCTTTTTTCTTTGAATAAAAACCTTTGGTGCCTATAATATCCATTTTGGGCTGAATGCACACATTTAGCAAAGATATTTGAAAAGTCCTTATCATGCTCATACAAATCCTTAATGCATTCAAGTCCAAACAATTTTGTTTCAAGGGTAGAAAGTAAAGCATATCTTCTTGAAAGTGCATCCGCCACAACATTAGCCTTACCCTGTTTGTGTTTCACCACATATGGAAATTGTTCAAGAAATTCAACCCATTTTGCATGACTTTTATTTAACTTTCCTTGCCCTTTCAAATATTTCAAAGACTCATGGTCACTATGAATCACAAACTCTTTGGGCAAAAGATAGTGTTGCCAAGTTTGCAAAGCTCTTACTAAGGCATACAATTCCTTATCGTAGGTGGGATAATTAAGGGAAGCTCCACTTAATTTCTCACTAAAATAAGCAATTGGATGCCCCCCTTGTATCAAAACAGCCCCAACACCAATATTAGAAGCATCACATTCAATCTCAAAAGATTTAGCAAAATTAGGCAAAACAAGTATTGGTGCATGGGTGAGTTTTTCTTTAAGTCCCTTAAAAGCATGCTCTTGTTTTTCCCCCCACTTAAATCCCACATTCTTTTTGACAATTTCATTAAGAGGTGCAGCCAAAGTACTAAAATCCTTAACAAACCTCCTATAGAAACTAGCCAAACCATGAAAGCTTCTTACATCACTCACATTTTTGGGGGTTGGCCAATCTCGAATGGCCTTGATTTTTTCTTGGTCCACATGGACCCCTTTTGCATTTATCACAAATCCATGGAAATTCACATGGTCCACACAAAAAGTGCATTTTTTCAAATTTGCATACAATTTTTCCTTTCTTAATACAAGTAAAACAACCCTTAAATGTTCAAGATGATCATCCAAGTTTTTACTATATATTAAGATATCATCAAAATACACCACAACAAACTTGCCTAAAAAATCTCTTAGAACATGGTTCATGAGCCTCATAAAAGTGCTAGGTGCATTTGTTAACCCAAAAGGCATTACTAACCATTAATACAACCCATATTTTGTTTTAAAGGCAGTTTTCCATTCATCCCCTTCCCTAATTCTAATTTGATGATACCCACTCTTTAAATCAATTTTAGAAAATAGGCATGCACCACACAATTCATCAAGCAAATCATCAAGCCTAGGGATAGGATGTCTATATTTAATTGTGATGTTATTCACAGCCCTACAATCTGTGCACATCCTCCACTTACCATCCTTTTTGGTACCAAAATTACCGGTACTGCGCATGGGCTCATACTTTCTTGAAACCATCCTTTTGCATCAACTCCTCCACTTGGGTTTGAATCTCCTTAGTCTCTTGAGGGTTACTCCTATAGGCTGGCCAATTGGGTAATGACGCGCCGGAATGAGATCAATTTGGTGCTCAATCCCACGAGAGGTGGAAGCCCGTGTGGCACCTCCTTTGGAAAAACATCTCCAAATTCCTGCAAAAGATTTTTAACCCCACTAGACAAAGAGATATCATTAGAGGCGTTAGAATTCAAACAAAAGTCCCTACAATAAAGTAGGTATAGGGGCTGCCTTGAGACCAATGCACTTTTTACCTCACTCTTTGTTGCAAAATAGCTCTCTTTTCCTCTTTTGCATCTCTATTTTTCTCACTTTTTTCTCATGATTTTTCTCACTCTCTTTTTCTTTCTTTTTCTCACTCTCCTTTTCTTTCTTTTTCTCACTCTGCTTTTCTTTTCTCTCTTGCTCTCTTTTTCTCTCATTCTTATTTGGTCCTCACTAACTTGCTTTGGAGATAAAGGAGAAAGAATGACCTTTCGGTCTTGATGCATGAAGGTGAACTTATTTGAGAACCCATCATGGATGGCCTTTTGTCATATTGCCAAGGCCTTCCCAACAACATATGGCTTGCCTCCATAGGCACCACATCACAAAGTACACAATCTTCATACTTTCCAATCGAGAATGGAACCTCTACTTGTTTGTTCACAACCATTTCCCCAACCTCACTTAGCCATTGAAGCCTATATGGCCTTGGATGTGCCTTAGCAACAAGATTCAATTTGGACACCAATCTAGTTCTTACAACATTGGCACAACTCCCACCATCAATGATTAGAGAACATACCTTTCCTTGAATTAGACATCTAGAATGAAAGATATTCTCCCTTTGGCTTGCTTCATGATCCTTCACTAGACTTCCCAAAAGCCTCCTCACCATGAGTAAATCACCATCCGGCATGAACACATCTCCTTCACTTTCCTCTCCACTTGAAGCTTCGGATTGAGATACCACTTCCCCATTCATGGACAACACCATCGTTCTCTTTGTTGGACATTGGGATGCTATGTGCCCATGGCCCAAGCATTTGAAACATTTTACATCACGGCTCCTAGAGTTTGCCTCCATGGGTTTCTTTCCTTGTATGTTGCTCACGGCCTCCTTGGGGGGTGCACCCTCCTTCTTTTACTTGTCCTTCCTATTTGAGGATGGAAATTTGGAAGATGAAGAAGAAGAATACATAGACTTCCTTCTCTTACTTTGTTGCTCCACTTTAATGGCTTGTTGGACCAAATCATCAAGTTCCACATAATTTTGCAACTCCACTATGTCTTGAATATCTTGATTCAACCCATGTATGAATCTCGCCATGGTAGCCTCCCTATCTTCTTGAAAATTTGACCTAAGTAAGGCCAACTCCATCTCCTTGAAGTATTCATCAACACTTTTGGTCCCTTGGGTAAGCCTTTGTAATTTATTGTGAATGTCCCTTTGATAATGACTTGGGACGAACCTCTTCCTCATGATAAATTTCATCTCCTCCCAAGTGTCTATAGGCTCTCTTCCATGTTTCCTCCTTTCCTTTTGTAGTTGGTCCCACCACACAAGGGCATATTCTTTGAACTCAAGGGCGCTACTTTCACCTTCTTGCTCTCATTGTATGAATTACAATCAAAGACTTGTTCTATTTTTAGTTCCCACTCCAAGTAAGCCTCCGGATCATTCTTCCCAATAAAGGGAGGAACCTTGATTTTGACCCCTTCAAGTCCTCTATCATGCCTCTCTCCCCTATGTCCTCCTCCTCTATGTCGTCTTCCTCTAGGCCTTACTCTTTCACTATCATAGTCACTTGAATCGTCACGGTGTAGGTGAGCAAGTTGTCGATCATAATTGGCTTGCATTTGCTCCAATTGCCTTTGAAGAGCTTGGACTTGATTGGTCATCCTAGTTTGAAGAGTGGCTGGCCTTGGAGATAATGGTGGACTATCTTCATGGGCTGCCATCATTTGGACACAATATCAAAAGATAAGAAGAAATTATAAAATTCCTCACTACACTCCCTCACTTGTGCACACAAATGTATTTCACTCAATTGGCTTTTTCCACACAAGATGTAATTTTCAGTCTTGCCTTTTTCCACTCAATTGTTCTCTTTTAGGTCTTAGAGGAGTCAACCACGTTCCACCCAAAAAAAAATCCAAAAATCAAGTAACAAAAATCACAAAAACTTATCAAACAAGGAAACAAAAAAAAAAAAAAGAAAGGCTAGAAAGGAAAAAAAAACCTTGAGAATGAAGAAACAAGAAAGAAGGGAATTTTTTTTTTGAACACTAATTGCCCAAATAGAACTTTGTCTCTTCTCTTTTTCTCACTATTTCATGCGCTACTTCACTATATTTTTTTTGACAAATTGCTTAAATTTTTTTTTTTGAACTTTAAGGAGAAGAGAAATACTAATTGCAACTTGAAGCTTTGGGGCAGAAACACAACACAAACGAAATTCCCTTCAACAAGCTCAAAGTGTTAATTTTTTTTTTGTTTTTGGTTTTAAAAGAAGAAAAGAAGAAAGGTAGAAGAAGAAGAGCAAACTCAGAAAATTCAACCAAAGCCTAAGCTTTGATACCACTTGATGACAACCAAATGGTGAGGTTGCCTTTGATGATCTTTTTTGGTTGAATTTCAAGCAAGTGAATTTTCGTGTAACACTTTGTAACAAAAATTAGGTGAAGAAAGAAACAAAAGTGGATGAGGAAGGAATGGTGGAGGCACCACAAACAAGGCTGTTTGATAAGCCTATGACGTTCGCTACAAGAATCGTGGATTCTTGATAAGAACAAGATGGCTCAACCAAGAACCAAGGAGAACGAAATTCTCACAAAAGGATTTCAATCCAAAATAATATCCAAATTGTATTCATGTGTTGGGGGCGTCTGACTTATAGAAGAATGGCCTAAGATCAATCCTCCCATAATTAATACAATTTAATGCCAAAAGATTCCCTCCCTAATTATGTGGGATCACACTTGTTTCTCAAATTAAAAGTGTAATCCTCTCATAATCAATACAATTTAATGCAAAAGATTCCCCTCCCTGATTATGTGGAATTACACTTGTTTCTCAAATTAAAAGTGTAATCCTCTCATAATCAATATAATTTAATGCAAAAGATTTCCCTTCCTAATTATGTGGACTTGCACGCCCTCTTCATGCTTAAGGGCTTGGATGAGCAAAGTTATTAACTTGGGCTTATTGTCTTCATTACTCGCATGTACACTTGGGCTTGTGTCCATTAAGAGGACCACTAATTGAGTTAGGGCTTCTTGGGCTTTCTTTGCTCTTGCTCTTGTCATTGGGCCACCAAGACCTTGAATGCTCTCTTGATCCAAATCAATTTCCAACGAGCTTACATCAAATGGAGAGATTTCAAAGAGGCATGGAGAAGCTCACTGTGACTCTTGACAAGCTAGTAGAAATAAAAAGGAGAAGGCATGGAGGAAGGAGATATGGGGGATGCGATAGAGAAATTGGACCAAACTATTGTTCTTGGTTGAACCAAACTATTGTTCTCATCAAGAATCCAAGATTCTTGTGGCGAACCTCACTTGGCTTATCAAAACTCTTGTTTTGTGGCGCCATCATCATCTTCTTACTGATCCATTTTCTTTCTTTCTTCACTTTAATATTGGTTACAAAGTGTTACACGAATTTGTGTTAAAAATTCAACCAAAAAGATCATCAAAGGCAACCTCACCATTTGGTTGTCATCAAGTGGTATCAAAGCTTAGGCTTTGGTTGAATTTTCTGAGTTTTGTTCTTCTTCTTCTACCTTTCTTCTTTTCTTCTTTTAAACCCACAAACACAAAAAAAAAAAAACACTTTGAATCTATTTGTGAAGGGAAATTTCGTGTTGTTGTTCTTGCTCAAAAACAAGTTTTCAAGTGTGATTCTCTTCAAAGTTTGAAAAAAATTTGCACAAATTATAAGAAAAAAATGGGCATGAAATCTTGAAGGAAAAAAAAGGAAGAGAAAAGTCTATTTGAGCAATTTGTGTTCTTGAAACAAAAAAAAGAAAAATATTTCCCTTCTTCCTTGTTCTTATTTCCAAAGCTTTTCCTTTCTAGCCTTTCCTTTAGTTTCCTTTGTTTTGATAAGTTTTGTGATTTTTGTTACTTGAATTTTTTGGATTTTTGTGTGGTTTTTGTGTTTACATTTGAGAGGAAAATGGCAAGAGTGTCCAAAATACATTTTTGTGTGGAAAAAGCCAAAAGATTTAAAAAAAATTCATTGTGTGAACTAGTGAGGTAGTGTAGTGAGGAAACACATAAACTCTTCTACTCAAATCATGACCAACAATGTGGATAGTCCACCATTATCTCCAAGGTCAGCCACTCTTCAAGCTAGGATGGCCAATCAAGTCCTAGCTCTTCAAAGACAATTGGAGCAAATGCAAGCCAATTATGATAGACAACTTGCTAACCTACACCGTGACGATTCAAGTGACTATGATAGTGAAAGAGGAAGGCCTAGAGGAGGACGACATAGAGGAGGAGGACATAGGGGAGAGAGACGTGATAGAGGACTTGAAGGGGTCAAAATCAAAGTTCCTCCCTTTATTGGGAAGAATGATCCGGAGGCTTACTTGGAGTGGGAGCTAAAAATAGAATAAGTCTTTGATTGTAATTCATACAATGAAAGCAAGAAGGTGAAAGTAGCCGCCCTTGAGTTGCCATATAGGCTTCAATGGCTAAGTGAGGTCAGGGAAATGGTTGTGAACAAACAAGTAGAGGTTCCATTCTCAATGAAAGCAAGAAGGTTAAACTAGCCGCCCTTGAGTTCAAGGAATATGCCCTTGTGTGGTGGGACCAATTACAAAAAGAAAGGAGAAGACATGGAGGAGAGCCCATAGACACTTGGGAGGAGTTGAAATTTGTCATGAGGAAGAGGTTTGTCCCAAATCATTATCAAAGGGACATTCACAACAAATTACAAAGGCTTACCCAAGGACCAAAAGCGTTGATGAATATTTCAAGGAGATGGAGTTGGCCTTACTTAGGTCAAATTTTCAAGAAGATAGGGAGGCTACCATGGCAAGATTCCTACATGGCTTGAATCAAGATATTCAAGACATAGTGGAGTTGCAACATTATGTGGAGCTTGAAGATTTGGTCCAACAAGCCATTAAAGTGGAGCAACAAATTAAGAGGAGGAAGGCTAAGTATTCTTCTTCTTCATCTTCCAAATTTCCATCCTCAAATTGGAAGGACAAGCAAAAGAAGGAGGGTGCACCCACCAAGGAGGCAGTGAGCAACATACAAGGAAAGAAACCCATGGAGACAAACTCTAGGAGCCGTGATGTAAAATGTTTCAAATGCTTAGGCCATGGACACATAGCATCCCATTGTCCAACAAAGAGAACTATGGTGTCCATGAATGGGGAAGTGGTATCACAATCCGAGGCTTCAAGTGGAGAGGAAAGTGAAGGAGACGTGTTCATGCTGGATGGTGATTTACTCATGGAGAGGAGGCTTTTGGGAAGTCAAGTGATGGATCATGAAGCAAGCCAAAGGGAGAATATCTTTCATTCTAGATGTCTAATTCAAGGAAAGGTGTGTTCTCTAATCATTGATGGTGGGTGTTGTGCCAATGTTGTAAGCACTAGATTGGTGTCCAAATTGAATCTTGTTACTAAGGCACATCCAAGGCCATATAGGCTTCAATGGCTAAGTGAGGTTGGGGAAATGGTTGTGAACAAACAAGTAGAGGTTCCATTCTCAATTGGAAAGTATGAAGATCGTGTACTTTGTGATGTGGTGCCTATGGAGGCAAGCCATATGTTGTTGGGAAGGCCTTGGCAATATGACAAAAAGGCCATCCATGATGGGTTCTCAAATAAGTTTACCTTCATGTATCAAGACGAAAAGGTCATTCTTTATCCTTTGTCTCCAAAGCAAGTTAGTGAGGATCAAATAAGAATGAGAGAAAAAAGAGAGCAAGAGAGAAAAGAAGGAGAAGGAGAGAAAAAAATTGACAAAAGGAATGATGAAAAAATAAAGAAAAATCATGAGAAAAAAAGTGAGAAAAATAGAGATGAAAAAGAGGAAAAGAGAGCTATTTTGAAACAAAGAGTGAGGTAAACAGTGCATTGGTCTCAAGGCAGCCCCTATACATACTTTATTGTAGGGAATTTTGTTTAAATTCTAATGCCTCTAATGATATCTCTTTGTCTAGTGGTGTTAAAAATCTTTTACATAAATTTGGAGATGTTTTTCCAAAGGAAGTGGGATATGAGCCCAATTTGGAGTATGGTTCAAGAAACTTATCAAGGACTTGGTGGGCCAATTACAAATGTTACAACCAAGAAAGCCCAACAAGTGTTAATTCAAACTATGGTTCTCATCATGGAAGCAAGCTCAAATGCAAGATTGGATGGAATGAAGCCCAAATTATTAACTTACATTATCCAACTAAAGGATCCATGACAAGAGGGCGTGCAACATGAAGAAGAGTCCAATTTTAGTTGTTTGTCTTAATTCAATAAGTGTAAATGGGTTTTATGAGTGAGCCCAATTACTAAGTGATGTTTTTTGGGGCAGCCCACTTGTAATCCATGAGGGAAAACGAATTTGTATGTGTCTTAGTGGGAGGAATCTTTAGCTTGCATGCTATAAGAACTCCTAAACTAGTGTGTTGATATTTTGATAAATTGTATTAATTATGGGGGGTTACACTTTTAATGTGAGAAGCAATTGTAACCACCACATAATTAGGGGGATAAAGAGTCAAGAAGAGGAGGGGGCGTAACCTTCATAGTCTTATGGCTGAGTTGAATGATTTGGTGGCTACATTATGAGGGGATTTTTAGGCAAATTAACTCAAGTTATGATGGCTGAGTTAAGTGGGAATAAGTAAGTGTTTAAGGTCGTGAATTAGGCCAATTAAGTGGGGGTTATGGTTTGGTTTTGGAAGCCCAAAAGTTGGCTTCTCAACTATATGTAATTTGTGACAAACACATGAAATAGTAACTTTGATGTTAATTTTGGATCAAATCCATTTTGTGAGAATTTTGTTCTCCTAGGTTCTTGGTTGAACCAAACTATTGTTCTCATCAAGAATCCAAGATTCTTGTGGCGAACCTCACTTGGCTTATCAAAACTCTTGTTTTGTGGCGCCATCATCATCTTCTAACTCATCCATTTTCTTTATTTCTTCACTTTAATCTTGGTTACAAAGTG
>JAUPTC010000283.1:0-63455 GCA_030762895.1 Sophora flavescens
GTCCTTGTTTTTTTCAGTCATGTCCATTCCTTGGCCTTCCTGGTTTCCTCTTCCTTCCATCAGATTCTCTTCAGAGCTCATCTCTCGCCTCCAGACAAGGTATGGTACACACAACTCTCTACCTTTTCGGTCATCAAACTACTAGGTCACATAGTGTTAATCTTTTTTTGGTTGCTATGTGTTCTCACTATTAATGCTGCCACGTGTGTAGCATTGAATTTTCAATCTGCTCCCTTTAGCAGTCTTTACTTCTTTCTAGGGGGCAAGAAAAGGGCGCCATTAGCTTAGCCATCCGTAGCTTGCCCCCAATTAGTAAGTAAGCCTTCGGTTGCCGTGGTTCTTTTCTTCGCCATAATGTCAGTTCAAGGAACTTAGGCAGAAGTGCTTGAGTATAATACCATTTAACGTACTGGAGCCAATTGGCTGTCCATGAACGTAAAAGGGTGGCCTCAGTGAATACGCCATGGACTCAGACTTATAAATCGAGTCTGGCGGGACCACTAGGTCTTTTGGCTTATAGGCCCGTCTTAATAAGCTTATTAAGTTACCTTCAGATAAGGACTAAGAGGGTGACCTTCTAGCACAAATCAAATGGTAAGCAAGACTTAAACCAAACACTCCTCAAACGTTCATACCGTTTTGAGAGAGTGCTGGAGTCATGAGATTACTCTAAATCCCAGCACCATGAAGCCTACAGAAAGTGCTAAACCTCTTTTTAATAACTAGAAGAGATAAAGCACCAGGCAAATGATGAGAATTAAGCAGGTTTCGGATCGACACAGGGGACAAATCCACTGTGAGACCCTTACACCAAAAGCGCTTCCAAACTCAGCGACCTGAGTGTGAGATTAGAGACTTTGAGGTTGATATTCAACTCCCAACTCCGCTAGAAGTCTGTTTATAAATCTTGGCGACCTCGATGCCGCATATAACAACATCATCCCCAAGGATCGCATACTTATAAAACTTCTGTCCAGGGTGCACTTGCTCTGCACAATACATCACCAATAAATGGTGAGTAAGAGTGAAGAGAGGCCAGAGAAGAGGAGTAATAACCGAAACAAAGGCTGTCCTACTCTTAAAGTTAAGGACTTAACCTGAGGTATCTTCTTCCAGAAAGGAGCCCTGAATGGATAGGACCTGAAAGCGCTACATACAAACGCCGACAGGGAATTATCAAGAGCTGCGCAATCAACGCACTCTGTAACCCAAGCCAAGCCCTATCGGTAGCAGACTGAAGGTCAAATGAGTAAGCGTTCATCTCTCCGACCAACCTACTGAATGGCTTTATCTGAAAAAAATGTGCCGTCAGTAGGAAGAGTCCTTAAGACTTTCATTAGGAAGTCATGGACTGGTGCAGAAGACGTTGAAGAACAAATTTACATATAGCGTTCTCCTCTTTCCAGCACCAGAGCTAGTCGAGAAGGCTAACCGCCCGGGAGCCCTACTATGAGAAGCGAGAACATCAGAATAAGTATCATATCTCTGAGGAATGAATCTGACTCTCTCAACGACCAATCAGAGATCATCTGATTGGTTGAAGATCGTAAGGGATATCTAACGTGGTGAGACCAACATGGGAACCGGAAAATTGGAAAAGGCTTTTGCTTCTACCGGCGTCATGATTCCCCATCATTGCCTATCAACTCGAGGGTTCGTTCACCACAACATCTGCATACATTAACCCATTAATGGTAGCCTTCTTCTCGTGTCGTGAAAGTCCCTTTGCTCAAGCCAAAAGGGATCAAGGAAGTACGAGCTAGTAAGATGGTTAGACCCCCGGGAAGAAAGCCAGATAAAGTACCTCTACAACAATAGATATTGTCCATACAAAGACTTGAGGTGACTAGCCTTAGCTAACAGCAGAGGTCTTCTTTTGCACTTGCTCCAGACTATCTTGCTTGGATCACTGCTACCTCACTCCCTATCCGTCCTCAGGATATTATATCGGCTTATTCTCCGACAATAGATATTCAGAGTATCCCCTATGAGTGGATATTAGTTACAAAGGAACTAGTCTTAGGACACTTGAAGAGGCAGAATAACAAGCAGAAGCTGGCAAAAGGTCAAAGCCAGGCTTTAGGAAAGATTCACTACGTCTCACTATGAATATTCAGTATGTATTTGGTAAGATCTTCTCTTGTGGAAGGCACTAAGACCCGCTAGAAGGACTCTAAGGAAGAAAGAAGTCCTAGTGAGGTGCAATGCTGAAAGATCGGTAAACAAACTCTACAGAAGAGTGAAATATACTGCTCGGGCTTCCGTCACTTCTATAAAACGCGTTATAACGGCCCAACAGACTGAAATGATTCGGGATATGAACTTATGCCCAGAGTACACCCTGTGACCACTGTTGCCAATAGGCGTGGACAATACGGGGCTAGTAACTCGGCGGGGAAAGACAGTGAAGCAGGACTTGGCCAACTCCGCCTTCTTCTAACTGCTGTGATAAGTAGGGCGAGTTAGGAATCGTCTTCAAAGTTGGTGTCCATGTTATTCCCTGGTATAAGGGCATGGATAACAAGCTTGGGAGATATCTGACGATCATTTCCTGCGCATTACCCAGGTTGTCTAAAGACAACCATTCGGATAATAGCCGGAATCTAGGAAAATCGACGATTACACACGGTTTCTGGCATCTCTTATGTTATTTCCCGACCAGAAAATAGGGAAAGTCTTTCTCTGACTTCTCCTTGGGAAAAGAGAAGGGACCCATGGGTGGTGGTCCCGAGCGTGAAGAAGAGTACAGGGCAATTCCACCAGAAGGTATATCCTGAAGATATGATCAATCAGTCAATGGGCACCTGAAGGCCTGGTAAATCGCCGGTATAACTTCCTGACTTTCCCAAGTAAGCATCTACGCTCCAGACTCTAACGAGTCAGTACTTCGATCCTCTCCTTAGCGTAAACACTAAGTAAGAAATTTCCTGTAAGTCGAGTTACTACTTTCCAGATACTGATCGTATCAGCTCTTCAAACCTGACTCTCAGTCACTGACTCAAGAACGAATACCGAGTGTTCCTTCTCCTACTCTACTTGAATCAACATATTGAGGGTGAAGCAACTAGCAACTATAGACCTAATGAAAAATGGAAACTTTCATTCCCTTCTTTCCCCTTCCTTCTCTTCTATCACCAGCACCCTTTGAAAGTGAAAGTAGCGCTGCTGGTTTAGTTCCCCACTCGGATTGTCGGGGGAGGGGAATTGCACATCATTTGGTTTGAAACTCTCTATCTAATGAATCACTGATTTCGGAGTCTTTTGCCTAGGGCAGCTATTCTGCCTACAGACCCTACTTTTATAAATCATACAGGATAGGGGAAAACTTCACTTCCTTCCTTGCCGTCAACCGACCTATAGTCGCTGAGATAGTATTGGTTCTATTCATCTGACCGTACTTCCATCCGGTGTTAAAGCTGCGGAGCTCGAGGGATGTCTTTAAAAAAAAAGGTCAAGTTTTTTTCTTTTTTTAGACGCGGTCGAAAGAATACCTGAGAGAAGGATGGGCACTTCTCATAGTAGGCGTAGGCCCGTCGCCCTAAAACTCATACCTGTGATTAAGAAGAATAATTTAATGAGTGTCCCCGCCCTTCTTCCCGTACAGAGTCTGTCAAACTCAGCTGTCTTAAACGACATTGGCGCGGTACTCTGATATGAGTAGATCAGATCAATCGACTGTTCCGGCTAATCACGTCACGAATCGAAGGAGAATGGGAGAAAGCTTTTAGTTCGCCTTCATTCCATAGCTACTTAGTACCTCGGATCCCTTCTCCTTTGAGAACTACCACTCAAGACTGTTGGATCACTCATCAATGTCATCAGCTGAAAATGATGGGGGGAAGCCGATGCTAACTTGGCTGACACTGACACCGAGAGGAAAAGGCTTCTTGATGGCATTCCCGGCCTACGAGGTTCTGAACTAAACTCTGGGAATTGATAGATAGCAATAAGTTCCGCCGTCACACTATCTGGTTCAGGAAGTTCTCTAGCTTGATTTGAGCTCATTGGCTCACCAAGAGTCATTCCTTTATCGATGGGCAATAAAAGACAACTGTGAGGCTGCAGAGGGGGCGAAATGGGGACCTTGATCTGCGCTTCGCCTTTGGCATCGAAAAGCAAGGAGTCATCATCTCAGATTACTCTAATTTCTAGATCGACTTTCAATCGATGATTCTCGCACGAGTCGAAATGCAAAACATGCTCACTTATTTGAGTTCTTTTTTACTTTACTTTCTACGGTATCATTTCCATAGACATTTATTTACGACATTCTTAGATTAAAAAAATATATATATATATAAATTGTAGAACCAACTGGGAACGGGAGGGAAGCTTGCTTCAAGAATTGATTTCATGTGGGCTTTTTCGTTCCTGCCCTCACAGCGATTCCATCCCTGGCAGTAATCCAAGTACACATTCCGGCAAAGGGATTAGTTGATAGCAACTGCACGGTTGAGATACCTATTAATGCAATTACAGGATTTTTTAAAGGCCTGACTCTAACAAGTCAGTAAGTCAACTACCTTGTAAACCCTTCTTTCTAGCGTAAAGATTGGCATGCTCATGGACTCACCCCCTACATTAGAATTGTAATCCACATCCTAATGCTCTAGAAGGGCCTACTCTTTTCCTGTCTAACTAAAAGAAGGAAGAATAGAATAGGGGGCGGGTAACTCAGAGAATTTTATTTGATTTGGCTTTGCTTTGACAACAGAGTACGCGATCTCTCTGTAAAGCTTGTGTGTTCGCGCGGTTCTATATGGAATAAATCTCTCCACTCTTCTATGAGAATTTGAATAAGGAACATGCCTTTCAGATACAGATCAATCTCTCTTAGCAATGATCTGTCTAGGGCAGTTTGAACTAAAAGATAATAAGAATGACTTTACCCTCCCCTTCCTCGTCCAAACACTATGTCAGTTGCTTGCCTTCTCCTTCAAAGCGTCAGAACGCCCTACGAACTTCGGATTGACGACTAGTCTTGATTGGAGCCAATGTACCGGCGCTTAAAAGGCCATGGATCTTTCCTCCGAGGGAATTGACACTGATCTATAACGACGTGTATGTTCTTTAACAAGGACTTCCCTTTGTTGATAGAAAGTTTTTGGTCCCTGGCGCAAAGGCCAACCTCCTCCTTGTGGCGTCTTTAGCTTCTAGCCGGTCTCATCTCAACGCGGGTGATCCTCCTGGCCTCTAGCCTAGAAAAGAGTCTTTCCTTTGAAAAGGGCACTAGGATTATCTCCTAACTAAGCTGATGTATTGGCCGAGTCTTCAACTCAAACCCCCTTGGATCAGCTTCCGGGAAACTCCTAAACTAAAGCCGATTCGCAGATCTGTTCTCCCAGCCTGGAATTCCCGACTTGAATAATCGGCATCACTATCCCGCTTCCCGAGGGCGGAAGTCTGTTTTTTTAATTCAGGGAGGTAAGGAACAAAGCTTTCAACGGAGAAAGGGGAAGAGGGGCTAATTAGAATATGCAGCAGCGCTTAGCCCCTCCACTCAACTCAGCCATACAAGTCTTTTTAGTTATCCTATACGTTATGTGTTTAGAAACATAGTTACACGACTTCGATAATAGGACAATTTACCACTCATCCAATCCTTCCCCCGCTGGCACTGAGTCCAAGTAAGGGAAAAAAGTCTTTCGGAAGGACTAGAATAGCGGAATTTAGCAAAGCCTGCGCCTACAAAGAGAGGGAAAGGATAGGGGAAACACCTATAAGCCCTTAGCCTCGATCTACAAGAACAACTAATTGATTATACTACATCGACGAAGACTGAGACCACTTTTACAGCTTTTGCACCCAAGCCTAAGCCCCCTTGCTTGCTGCATAGCACCCACGGTTAGCATTACTACAAATTAAAAGACAGCTACTCCAATGAACATCGCAATGGCTTTCTTTCCTCTTTCGGTTAAGGCGCGCTCCTCGCTTGATACAATCAGTGGAACGACAGGAGATCGGCCATAGGACAGGTTTTCGAGTGGTCCCATACCACCCTGATTGATTGAATCCTTGCTCCTTCACCGATGCGATGACTATAGACTCTATCTCGTAACACTTGTTTGTCTGTCTAATTCAGATAGGCTTTCTTATTTTTTTCATTTGCTATTTTATTTGTTTGGTTGTGGGATGAGCTAATTTTCTGGGTATATGCCCAAACCAAGACAGGTTAAAAGGTACAAAGAGATGATTGAATTTTGTTATCCTCAAGTAAAGCCATAAGAAAAAGGAATGTTTTTTCTAAAATATTTGTTTATATGAATCTATGCCCCTTAGAGCTCTTTCCCCGTGGGATCTTTAGAGTCTCTCTCCCAGTCTCCTCTACAACAATGCAAGAGGCAAGTTAGTAATAGACGGTTCTAGGTACAGGTAAGATGCAATTCCTTCTTATGCTTATGAGCGAGCAAGCACCGGTGCGGCAAACTGACTGTGATTGAATAGCTATCCTTTTTAACTAAGGGAAAGGAACTCAAGCCATATGTGGGAAGACTGAACTGGACTGAGATTGAGGGAACACTCCATGAGACAGTGGGATTGCGCCATCACTTTTCAGTGCCTCTACGAGCTGTGAGGCAGATTGAACGCTACGCCCTTGGAAGAAAATCTTTTCCTGGATAGATGCTGTACATCCAAATCCAGATGCCGAAGTTTTTGCAGGGTGATCAAATTGACTTAAGAACCTGGGTCAGATTCTATTGATTGTGGTTTCTTGGCTGGTCCCTGTGCCATACAGAGGACTATTATGCTCCTCGTCCCTAATAACCTAATAATAAGAATAGGTCGTCGTCTGTAAATGCAGCCATATTAATCATCCTATAAGGATTCCTTCCTCGACTGTTCTGCAAAGAAAGCCAGATTATCCTCAATCCTCAGGATTAAAGAATGCTTCCACCAAAGTACCCGGAAACATCATTAGCACGTCATATCATATACTGTGAGCAAGGCGGGGATCCTCTTCTAATCTAAGGGGCCAGCACAAAATGGCGAGATCATCTATCTATCTCTAGGATATCCGCTGTTATGCCTTCCTTACCTACCTGAATTCATTCATACCATTCCCTCACGTGCCTTTGCAGTTAGCAGCGGAAAGAGAGATAGAGATTGGTTAACTCCCTTAAGTCTTCCTAAGGGTATAAGAAGGTATCCGTGAGGGCATTTAAAGTGAGGGTATCACTCGGATAGTTAGGCCCGAGAGATAGCTGAATTGACCTTAGTCTTCCTAAGGGAGTGAGTGAACTACTAGTCGTAGGGCACGAACGCAATAAGAAGGAAGTCTTTCTTTCGCGCTGCTTTGGAATTTTTTGCAGCGAAGGTCCTTTCCGTTAATTCAATATCTGTCTCGCCTGCTAACTATTCTCGGTCTACCCTGATAGGGTATTCGATTCCTCTTGGCTTGGCTACTTTACCTTTATTACGATATCACCAGATTAGCAAGAAATACCTGTGACCTGGTTCACGCTTTGTTTTGACTTCAAGCAGTTCGGATCCGTATTTGATTTTCAATCAATCTCCTCGAATTTAAAGTGGGTCTATCGATACAAGTGGTAAGACCGATCATTCAGCATCCAAGACCTGGCCGATGGCTACTTCAAATTCAAGTGCCACTTATCTTAACACAACTCGGGCTAATCGACTCCCAGCCTAGCTAGACCTGGTTCAAGCAATTAAGCCAAAGCAACACTTATTCCTTACCGGATTCAATTCTTTCGTCCACTTCTCTCTTCTATTTTTCTTTTGGTATCTGGGTGTAAAAGGTGGGGAGGGGTTTAGTTTGCAAGAATGAACCTAAAGGCAGCCTAAGTACTTTCTCTGAGAAAAAGGGTAGGGCTTTCAGCGCCTCATGCCATAAAAAGAAAGAGAGGGATGGATGGAAATATCTATCGGATGGAGCAGGAACTGCATTAGACTAGATAGACAGATTAGAGGAGTAACGACCACCGGTACTTAAATCAATAGGCGGTCGCAAGAGATATTAGCCTCTACAGACAGTTGCCGGATAGAAAGGCCTTTTTCACGAGATTGGCCAATAGCTCCCGGAAAAAAGTGAATCGATAAACCAAATGGATCAACACTACTGAATGAGGCATCCACATGATTTGCTGCTAAGACCGGATTCCGTCCATCTGCAGTTCCTTCTCTGTGCTGCTCGTGGCCCTATATATATGCTTAACAAGACTGGTACAAAGATGTAGCTAAGAATCTGTGAAAGGCCAACTAAGAGAGTTTTTAACTAAGTCGGATAGGCCTAGAAAGGTCACATCTGTAGGAATAGAGCTAGATCAAATAGAAATCATACCCTGCCCACGCGGTTGGGTCATCTGCCGCCCCCTACTACTTTCTTTAAAAGGTATACTGGTAGAGAGTCTCTTCGGTCCTAGGACTAGCCCATTCTCGATGCTATGGGAAGGTTTGGGAGATTCTTCCTTCGATTCAGTTAAGGGACGAAAAGTGTCTATTCACTATCCTCTCAGTCCAAGGAAATTCTACTGTTAAGGCTCTATCCAAGGCTGCTAAGAAATGCTACTATTCTAATTATAGATCGGCCATCTCTCTCTTGCTCAAGTCTCTTTCTACTATCTAAAGAGCGCTTAGGGCTCGCTACAGATAGGGCTCAAGTACTTGCAAAAAAGTACGTTCCTTCTCAATGGTCTAGTACCTCTCTCTTGAATGCCAAAAGACTTAATTGCTCCCACACATGGTCATCCTTATTGCTAGGCTGGGAGCTATGCAAATCAGGCATAAAATGGACTCTATAAAGAGGTCCGCAACTAAACTTATGCTCCTTTTTTATTGGTTTCTTCTTCCATGTTTTTGATTAATAGGAACTCCTCCGTCTTGTTTAGTATTTGAAAATCTTGCTCAACTGCTTGCCGGACTTCGGAGACCTCTTGTCCATCTCCGAGAGCGCCCTTTCTCGCTTTTAAATTATCTTCAATGAGCTCCTCTGCACGTTGCTCCAAGGCCGAGGGCGCCAACGATGACTCAGCCGAGGGTTCGCGCGGTTCGGAATGAGCTTCTGCGCCTGAAGTCCCCCCTGTTGAAGAATCAGGCCCATCCCCTGGCATCATCCAATTCCCCAGAGAGGGCATTTCATTTCTTCTGGACTGAAGAGTGAGCGTAAAGCACAGCCCATTGAAAAGGCAAGTCCGCCAGGTACGCCCAACCAACCCTCTTAGAGGAAAGGAAAGAGCCTTCCCACCGAGAGAGAAAGGCAGCCTACAACTAGGCAGCCAAGGACAGTAGCATTAAGACTTCCAACCATTAGCAAGGCAAGTGAACTTGAAGCAAGAATTCTTAGGCAAGAAGGGGAAGGAGTCAAAGACTGATTGCCCTAAAGGATTTATTGGCCTTAGCATCTTAGCATACGGCATTACCGGTCTTAGGACTTTTTGACAAAAGCGCCAAAGCCTTTCAAGGTAACTGATGCAAAGAAGGAGCTGTTCTCTTTTCACGAATCCAACTGACATAGGGGCAAGATCTTGACTATTTATTTAGGGTCGATTAGCTCTGACACTAGGAATAGTGAGTTTTTAAGACCTATCTATAGGTAGGGCAATTAGACTGAACATGGCATGTCTGACTGATTGACCTCTATAAGCCAAGGAACTTCTTGCATTGCACATAGGGAGGGTGCGGAGCGGTTCTTTATCTTATCATTGCCCTCAGGCTTGGAACTGAACTGCAAGTATATAAGAAAGAAGATTGCTAAGAGTTAGCAGTCGAAGGGAGTTTGAAGAATTACCGGTGCGCACAGAGAAGGAGCTGTGAGGGAAGGGATTGAAGATGGAAGGGGCTGTTGTCGTAATTTAGCGGGAGCTGCTGCTAGTCTTTTCGACCATGAATCTCTAGAAGGGCTTACAAGAAGCCGAGAAGGAGACTCCCACGGCATAAACTGCTCTAGCTGAGACGAACCCATCCGAGCTAAAAAATCTGCACACCTGTTACCTTCTCTGAGCACGTGAACAATCTGAACCTGCCAATCCCTACTACGATACGAAGAGAGGCAATGTCTTTAATCAATGGCTGCCTTAAAAGAGACTGCTACTGCTGGCTCGATAGAGTCTGGAGATTTTAGATGGAAAGAGATAGACAGGGACTGCAGGATCAGGATAGATAGGCTTGCTTTAAGACTCCAACAGGCTCCTTTGTACCGCTCGTAACTGGAAAAACGAAGAAAAGGGAACTAACCTGCACTCTCTTGCCTGGAATGGACCACTCGTCGCATGGCTATAGTATAGTATATAAAGTCCTATCCTATAGTATAGTATCTATAGGAAGACCAACCCATTCTCTCGCTCGGCTGGAAAGACATGAACAAACAAAGGAAGGGGGAATAGCTATCTTCTTCCCATCTACTCAAGTCAGTGTGAGAGTCGAGTTCAGAGGAGCATCAGCCCACACAAAAAGGTCTTATATGGCTAATTCCTCGCTTGGCGGATCTTCCTCTCCTATTAGCTTACCTTGGCTTCGAGTTACCCTGGTCCTATCGAACCAGCTACTTCATGGATGGTGGCAAATCCTCAAAGAGAATTGATTAAGAGAACCTTCGCTGGATAAGAACTTTGAGTCAATGAATTAACGCCATTCTCCCTTTTTAGTCAGAAAGCTAGTGGCATGCTTACCTTGCCTGGCATCCACTCCCGATTGATTGGATCACTGTAAGAACACACAAAGAAATTAGTAAGACAGATAGCCGACTTGTTACCTGCTGCCAAGTCCAAGTTCCGGAGATTGGGCCTAGTGGCATTAGTGAAAGACAGGATTGCACGTGTTACAGGATTGCCTAGACAAACTAAGAAGCAAGGAAATGAGTCACTGCCAAGTCAGTAAACTGCTGAGAATGGTGGTGATCTTCCTTCTGCTGTCAAAGGCTTGGATACCAGCGGATCGGATCTAGCCTGAAGAGTGACTGTCCGGAAAACTAGACCCGATGTCGGAGTAGGATTCCCATCTACCAGTAGCTAACCTATCACTGCTAATTCAATCAAGTAAAAGAACATTACAAGCCAGAAAGAAAGGAAAGGTGGTTGCTGTGAGAAAGAAGATCACTGTGAAACTGAGCCAGTACCAACCACCTTGAATGTTAGGGATGGGATAGCTAGCTGATTGAATAGACTAGCTACCTCCCAATCAGGTAGACCAGACAGGCAAAGAGCCGCCTCCTTTGAGCCTACCGTCCTACCGCCCCTTCTCCTATACCTGGCTGCTTCTCGCTCACCAAAGCATACTTCGTTCGTTTCCCGGGACGAGCGGCTCCTTCTTTCTTCCTTCTAATTGATAAGAAAGCGGTTTTTCTTTTCCCTATCTTCCCTGACCTTAGATGGAGAAAGAAATGCTTAAGGAAAAAGGCGCCCTAGAAGCTGACGCGTCAGTCCGCTCTTATTGCCCTTATGTGATTTGAACCGGCGTAAGGAGGTCTAGTTTAAGATATGGGGCAAGTATAGTCTCATGCTTATTCGGTAATGGGTTAACCTCATCACCCTGATCTTCATCATCACTTATGACAGTGATAGAAAGACATCAAGCTTTTATCATCATTTGAGACGTCGTTAATGGAATCTTCCTTCCTCTTTTCAACTTTCCAATTCAAATAACAAAAAGGGAGATGGAGAGGTCAGTCAAGCTATATAAACCATCGGGAGAGAGGAAGACCACCGTGGATGCCTACAGCTAACCTTTCACCTTTCAGCAAAGGGCTTGATTGGCCCATCCTTGAACCACCTTCCAAGATTTCTTGTGTAAAGAATGAGATAAGGTTCTAGGGCAAAGGGGAAAGGATAAAGAAAAAGGTCTATTCGCGTAAAGAGTTAACTATCTGACGAGGCTATTCTTATTTATTAGTTTAGTGCTACGAAGACTATCCCGTCCTAACGAGCTAAAGGGCTGTACCATTATCAAGCTAGCCATCAGGGGAAAGGGCCTAACTGAAGGGATTAAGATGCCAGTAGCAGTCCCCATATCTTAAACTAGCTTATTCTCTGATATCATAGGTCGAGCGAGGGCCAGTATTTGCTTACTCATATATAGTCAGAGGGCTAGTTGCCACCCATATACTTTCAGGGCTAGCTTCCATTCATCCTTCACTTGTCCTTCCCTCTTCTAGCCATGGAGAGTGCCCTGTAAGCCAGTAAGGTTATTCTCTAGGACCAGTCAGAGATTTTCTTTCTAGTTAGATCAGTTCTGGAAGTGAGCAAGCAAACTAGACACGAAAACTAAGGGCTGGGATAGCAAGCAAGTTTGTTGAAAGAGGGGCAGGAGATTCTAGATCTGCTGAAAACCAGGTTATAGGGCTGTATCTTTCCATGGTAGGGGCATTCCCTCTTGTAGCAGTCTCAGTCCCCAATCCAATTTCAGTTGCAGAAGGTAAGCCGAGCCTGCAGTTGGAGTGTTAAAGGTAGCAGTCCCCGAGGTAACACTTTCTAGATTACCATTCTCAGTCCCATTAGTCCCTGACTCTGTCAAGCCATCAGGATCAGACAAGGAAGAAGGAGGAAAGGAAGCTAGAGATAGCAGATTATCGGGCAGCGGCAGGATGAAATTAATTTTTAGTTTAAGTTATCGTTGCAGCCTTGGATCGAGTTGCAGTGCTAAGATAATCTCCTGCTTTTTTCAAAGCAGCTATCTTTTCTCTGGCCTTAGTTATTATATATAATACGTTTTACACTCTTTAAGCTATTGATGTAGCCTCTTTTCGCTACCTACTAGATCTTCGAGTGGAAGATATTAAAGTTCCTATGGGATGAAGCTTTCCTAGCCTCAAGTATTCATCTCAGAGGTAATTTCATAAAGTGATGTCAGATTAGCACGCTCTTGGGTTTAACTAACAAGGACTTTTCTTTCGGTATCGGGCTACTAGCTGTAAGGCTCTGGGTTTTTTTCCCAGGTTATGCCATAATCCTATCGAACTATTGGATTTATCGATGGCTATATTCTTAACACACTTGTTTCGTTCGAGTTGTAGCTTACATCGTGGGAAGAAAAGGGGCAATCTCAATATAAGTTCTTTTAATTAGTCCATGCGTGCCACGTTCAGCTATAGATGGATGACTTGATTCAATGGAGACTGGATTCCGCCTACCAATATTTCCAATAGTTAGAATCCTTATTACTAGAACTGGCTCTAAGAGACCTGCTGTAACCGTTATTGGGGAACTGCTACCGTAATCCGGACTACATATTCCACTAGGCTAGTTCTTTATTACTTTATTTTTCTTTAAGGAGAAGCAGATCGATCCACTTTTCATTTATCAAAAACGTGACTCCCCTAAGCTAAGTAAACTGCACTGTCGGAAAGACAGCCTAGAGCGATCAGGCTTCCGGTCGAGGCATACTATCTAAGCGACTCTCCTAGTGGTTTTTTTGAACAGATCCACGCGCTCGATCTTATATATATATGTCACCTGCTTCACTTTAAAACCCCATATTCCCGCAAGCCATGTCGAGTTCACAACCTAGGGCAGAAAGCGAAAGGCTAGAATGATTTAAATAACGTACAAACGCGAAGAAAACCTCCTGCAGTACCGGCCGTGTCCTTGGCTCTCACTCCCATGAATCAGATAGTGCCATACGTCCCACCACAACCGTCCGATCCTCTGATGGAGAAGATCAGTCGCCTTGAACGGGCAGTTAATAAATTGAGTGGAGACAAGTATGATGTTGCAGATCTTGAGAATCTCTCCCTATACCCCAAAGTCAGGCTTCCGTACGGTTTTCAGTGGCCAAAGATAGATAAGTTAGTTATTGATAAAGCGGGTTTCGTCTCATTTTCCGGAAAGCCAGTCATACTATTCCACTTTAGCTAAGCTAATGATGAAACAGGATCTGGATTTGTCTGCAGATGATGATGTCCACTCCTGGCTCGATGCGCTTAACGAAAGGTAGATTAAGAAAGAATTTCCTTCGTAATTAAGCAGCATCCTTTAAGTGAGTAGGGGTGCGCCGGACCGCCGACGAATAAGAGGTACCCCCACACCCCAGGCAGAGTTAGTGAGCCGTGTAATAGGCGACCATTTCGCGCGGTTCGGGGGGCACTTGAGTCAGCCGCCGGCGCATAAGTGAGTAGGGGCTGCGTCTTGACCCCTATCCAATTTTTGGGCCAATTCCCCCTTCGTACTACCAAAAAATGAGATTCTTGCCGAATCCGAGTTTGCTGCTCCAACCATTACCAAACTAATACCTATTCTGTTTAGTACTTCAGGTGCTTCTGTTGCGTATAATGTAAATCCCGTAGCGGATCAATTCCAACGAGCCTTTCAAACAAGTACTTTTTGTAATCGACTCTATAGCTTCTTCAATAAACGCTGGTTCTTCGATCAAGTTTTGAATGACTTTCTAGTCAGATCGTTCCTGCGTTTCGGATATGAAGTCTCATTCGAAGCTTTAGACAAAGGTGCTATTGAGATATTGGGCCCTTATGGTATCTCGTACACATTCCGACGATTGGCCGAGCGGATAAGTCAACTTCAAAGTGGATTTGTTGTGCGAAGAGTGCGTTATGACCCGTGGCCGCCTGCCTGGTCTGGTGGGGGCGGCTCCTCCGTTGTGGGTAAACGGGAAACCCGACTCTACGAACCCGAGGAAAGGCTGCAAAGCAGTAGTAGGGGCGTTCAGACCGGAGCTTTTTGTAGTGCTAGCAGGAATGCAAGTGAATGAATCCCATCCCCTAGCGAGTGAAGTGCTTACGCCCCTTTAGATTAGAGATAGGGGCGCGCTAGTTAATAATAATAGAAAGGTTAGGGGGCTGAGAAAAGCTTGCTGTCTACTTCTCGAGCCTTCACTGCCCCGTTCTTTAACTTCCCTTCTTTAGTCCGTCCACGAGGCTGTAAAAAGAGAGAGAGGGGCGGCTATATAGCGGGAGTCGTTTCGGTTGTATGCCACGAGGTCCCTATGGACAAGGGGACAAGTGAATCATCGCTTTTGGGCGCAGGCAGCCCTCTACCATCCATCCCATTGCATTCCATCGTCTCGTATTGTACTGTACCGTACCAGACCAGATACATCTATTGAGTGAGAGAAAGGTAGCTTCTCTATATATAGATTCTTCATTTTTTATATTTATAGGGATCCCCGTCACTACGGATTGATTTTATCTACCTAACTACATGGTAGTGGTCTAGGGAGCGCAATTGCTAGAGCACGGGAGAATGAAGAGTAATGATTTCAGCAAGAGCAGCCGGACGGACTACTATAGTGAGTCCAGTGACTACTAGAGTAGAGTTGAGTCAAAAGGTATGGTATAGCAGCCTTTCCGAGCGAGCCTCTGGGATCTCCTGTAAACCCCCATGATGTGGTAAAGTAAAGGGAGGATATTAGGGGAAGCAGTGAGTGGAGATTCCCCTGCGGAGAGCCGGATGAGGGGAGACCTTCACGTCCGGTTCGGAGGGCGGGGATATCCCGACCCTACTATCATTATGCCTTTGCAATGTTACTTGGTTCAACTCTATTTGTGACCTTTTCTCGTATGTGGGACTCTCTATCTTCTTGGGTAGATAATCGATCGTCTTTCATTTTGATAGTGAGTAGTTTTTATAATTATAAGTCAAGTCAATAATAATAAGAATCGAACTGGAGGAGCGAAAAGCCAGGATGGCTTGGTAAGCAAGCAACCTGTTATGTAGGCGCCAACTCCCATTTCTTTCTCTTCTTTCTTTTTTAATGACAGTTCATCAAAACAATTGCTAGATCGAGCACGCGACGCGCATAGTCTTAAGTTCAAGAGCGGGTTGTCTCCTCTTCAACATTTCTACTACTTCCTTGCCTCCCCTTTTCAGAGATCTCCTTGTTCTCTTCCCAGATTTTCCTCTAAACTTTCGCCGCCTTCTTCATCATGTTGTTCCATCCTCATCAATGAGAGAAGGTGATCCCTCTCAATCGACGGTTCTGGCTACAGACTTTTCTCAATCAGCAATGCTATTGATCAACCCCCTTTCTCTGCATTCCAGTTGCAGGCTCCCCTTTTCCTTTATTTGTCTCTCTGTTGGACCGAGTGCTTTCCCTAAGAGAGAGAATGTTCTAAGTCCCAGTAATAGAATGGGAGACCTTTCTTTCCACTCCTCTATCTAATGCTTTTACTTCGAGTGCTGGGACTGCCCCATCCCTTTAAGCTCCTTGCCTGGCTGACTACGAACTGCCTTCTTCCTGCCTGAGGTCGGTCAGGCCCTTGCATGCGTGGAAGTGAAAGGAAAGTGATTGATTGAAGAGTGGGAGTTCCTGCTTTCAGTTCAAGGGAAGTTCTTTTCTAATCGATTGGCTCGTGGATCTTTGACTGAATAGTGGGACGGACCTCTGATCCCTCTGGCCTTTAGCTCCTCCTTCTACCCTTCCTGGGCCCGGCCTTCCAAGGAAGAGCTCGTGCCTCTTTCTGACTTGGTTGCTTATTCCCTTGGATGTGTTTCCCAAAGCCTAGTTCAGTTATTGGATAATCAATCAAGCTCAGTGGAGAACTCAAGCTATTAGTCCATCCTATCCCGATGCTGCTCCGCTCCACTCCTTCTAGTCGAGTTGCTTGCAGCTCCAGGCCTCTTGTTGGGCGGGACTCCTCCTATCTCCTAGAAATCTACTTTTCTCCCGGGCTTTTCCCTTTCTCAATGGGAGGAATTCCCCCTTTTCTTTCCTTCTCCCGTGGTTGTCCTTCCTTACCTAAAGGCTGCTCTTCTTCCGTGCCCTTACATGCGTGGAAGCTTAAACTGGGCTTGAAGGCAGAAAGTACAGAACTCTCAGGCTGGAAAAGGGAAGTGCTTCCCCGATTCAATTAAAGAAGGAATCTCATCTCTCTTCCAATAGAACAGGAAGTCTCAAGTCAGTAGCTTGTCCTTCTCGTGCTCTTCCAATCGCATGAGATGCAGCAACCCATTACGTTCAATCAGCCCCTGGCTTCTGTTGAATGAATAGAGGGTTCAAAGCAGGGGAGTTTATTGCTCTCTTTCCGTCTGATAGCTTTGACAAAGAGAGATGGTCAAATAGCGTATATTAATGAAGGTAGAAGACGCTAAGCCAATCTTCCTTTTTTGTTCTTTTCTTTGTTTGTCTCGAGAGGGAGAGAAGAAAGATATGACAGCCAAAGCTTCATGCTCACTTATTCACTAGATTCCAAAGCATGCCAAACCTAAATGCCATTAGCTGAATGCGTACTTCATGCCAAGCAAGCTTTCATTTAGTGAACGCTTTCAAGCCCAGTTGAAGATTTCCGAGCATTGCACTTAGTCAGTCCAGCTTGCAGCTGATTCAGCTACTTTGCCTTCCTACTAAAAAGAAAGAACTCCATCCTTTCCCGCGTCTCCTACTCCTACCTTCGTACTACAAGCCAGCCTTTTACTCGAACTCCCGTTACCGCTGTCCCTATTGGCCTGTCTCCATTCGTTTGCTTTCCAGGATTGTGCCATCATATTAGCCTCCCCATCTTTGCCTTCCTTTCACTCCGGCGTATAGCCTGTCTTGTAATTAAGAATTAGTAGTCTTTGGCTGATTAAGATAAACTGCCTCCACCATTGGTTTTTCTTAATCTAAATCCCGTAGGAATGCTCTTGGTCTTGAGAAAACTAGATCAGGATCCATTGCTGCTATCACTCCCTATGCTTCTGCGTCCCGTACCCCAACCCCTTAACTAATAGATGCAAGTTGGTGGAACTGCTGCTTGGATTATCGTAGAATAGAACTTTATGGCTGGAGACAGAGAGGTGACGGTGCTTAGCCAGATGGGTCAAATTGAGAATTTAGTCTTATCCTCCACCGGTGAGCCTGATGAGTCGACCAATTCCTCTACCCCGCTTCTTCCCCTTCTCCTCCTGAATCCTCGTTGGTCCTTTTGACATAAGATTCTCGGCCGCTTAATAGACTGACTAGATCTCTCTATCTTTAGACGCTATATCTTTAGAAAACTCGAAGAGTGACTACTGATTTCTGCTCGTAGTTCCTCTCTCCTTAGTGTACTCGTGGGACTCGGTAGTGTGCTCGTGATACAGTACTCGCGCAAGAGCGCTTACAGCAGCTCGTAGCTATTGTATGCATGGGAGTGATGATCTATTGCGAGCTAGCCGATTCGGATTGTATAGCTGCTGGGAAGCATAAAGATCGATCAATGTCCAGATTGCAACGCATTAAGATGTCAATGCCCAGTAGTGAATGTGTTCCCGGTGGGTCTATCGTCAGTGTTCTAGTGCAAATCATCTCTCTATGTTTTTCAAAGCACGTCAAGACCAAAACAAAGCGAACGGACGGCAGGTTACTTTGATCTCACGCGGGCCTATACTTCGGCAACTAAGAAGGGGGCTGGGCAATAAGGAGGCTCCTAGCTAAACTTGTCTCGTTCGCGAATGAACCCAACGTCAGGAAATGAAAGAGGCCGCCCTAAGCACCATGCCTGTTTTGATCCTTGTTCCCCTTCTCGCCTCGCCCTATCCGACTGGACACCACATCTCGTCTTCAACTCATTCCGACACTGTGAGATCCTATGGTCACGCCTTAGTCCGAAGGGCTAAACGGGCTTTTGGGCATTATTAACAAATGTGACTCTCCACCTATTTCATTGTGTGCTTACTCCCCTTCTGCGCTAAAAAAAAAATATATAGTAGATAACGTAAGACTTTGCTTGCTCCGAGCCATCTTGTTAAGGAAGGGCGGCTAGGGTGGGAAATGAAGAAGAATTTCCTTCCAAAGAAGGAGATGAGAAGGAAGACTCTTAGTTGTTGAATGCGAGTCACTACATAGGTGGAATTTGATAAGCTCCTTTAGGCCCGGCTAGCCCGTAAAGTCTTAGGCTTTTTCCAACTTTCCCTGACGCAAGGTCGGGGTCGTTACGAATAGGACACATATACACCAAACCTTTGAAGGATGAGGTTCCAGTTCGCCATTCCTATTATTTATTTATAGGCTTCCAGTCTCCTCAGAAGTCCGCTCTTCTATCTTCGCAGAATTCACCTGGCTCTCTTACTCACCTTCGCGTCTAGGGCATGATGTCTTTATTTAATTTAAGATGATTCAATTGGTCAATCGTCTTGTTATTCTCAATCAATTCTTCCAGGCCTCTCTACGGGATTGGAATAAGGAGTTTTAACCCAAATGAGTTAGAGTTCCTCCGAACCGTGTCATTCTCGAAGTATGGCACAACACTCTGTCGAAAACACGAGGCGGGAGTGCGTCGAAGCATGGCATGAATTGACCTAGCGACGTGAACCTTGGGTGAGGTGCACTAGCGAGCGACTTCCTTCCCCAAAACAAAAAAAGAATGCCGCTATCATGCGCGAAGCGAAGCTTGATAGGAGCCCGAGCTAAGAGAATAGAGCAAACTCGACGTCACAAAACCAGGGATAGATCGCTCAAGGGAGCAACTCGAGATAGATGCAAGATTCTTTCTCCTGCCCTTCACTTAGAATAGAAAGAAAAGTCCATTTTTCAGCACGCACTAATTCCTACTTGCGAATAGCCTTCTTGTGTGACCTTCCACGGGGTGGCAAGCTTTAGAGAATAGGGGCGAGGTCCCCATACTACAGAAGGCCGTAAGCAGTGGCTCGACGGAGATGGTTCGAATCAAGCGAAACCAAAGGCATTCGTTGGCACCCGAGATGCTAAGGATCGAAGACTTTTGGGATATGGAATAGTACTTTCTGTTTGTGCCCCTTTTGACGACCAAGTCACAATGGCAACAATGTCTCTATCTGGGGATGCGCAGCTGTGGTGACGGACGCGATATGAGGACATGCTGGAGGGCCGTTGCGAGATCAACGCCTGGGATGGGAGGAACTAAATAGGGAGCTCAAGGAAAGGAGCAGTTCCTGCCTGGGAACGTTGTATGGCTCGCACGAGAGTCCCTGATGCGGGCCGGCACTGTTCGAGAAAATCAAAGCAGACCATGGGGGACTGACCCGAGCTATAGACAAAGAAGGACTTTGATAGATAGAATAAGGCACTCAGACATCAAAAAGAGGGCTACTTCACTATGAATGGTAACATATGAATTGAAACTAATGCGACGGGTGTCAATTACCAAAAACGACTCGACCACTAAACTAACTCAGTCCCGCGGGACATTTCTAACACAAGGCCGAAGATGGATGCGAAGAATATTTGAAACCACTCTCGAACCATCACACGGATTCCAACCCAACTGCCCATTCTATAGTAAGAACGGAATGGAAAGGCAAAAAAACGATTCTATACGCAGACGTGAAAGCTCTATCGATAGAAGCATTAGCCTATATTTTAATTTAGAGAGGGACGATTCCCTCGTCTGAGAACCGCCATTCACGCACTATTCCTCCCCACTAGGAGAGTAAGCCCTTCCCACGTGTCAAGTTGAATACATGAATGCAGCCTCCGCCAGAGAGATCAACCTGCGCCTTAGCACAAGCACTAAGTCAGCCTAACAATAAGAAAGGAAGGAAAGGCCTTTGATTTTAGGCCGCTATATACACGTAAGGGGCGCAGAACGTACTAATCCGCGACCAGCAAGTTTTCCGAAACCGAACTGAATAGAATTGTTACTTTCAAAAAATGCTTGCTGAAAATCAAAGAAAGAAGGTCCATTTTCCCACGTAGTTCGTCGGTCAAACCAACGATTCTCTTATCAAAGTAATAGAGAGATCTTTTTCTAGTTAGACTTCTATCAATGCAATGAAAGAACCATCCCTTCCTATTTCTTTGTCCTGTCAGATAGAAAGAGAATAAGACCCCAAAGAGCCCTTCTTTACCACTTTAGTGGGGGGTGAACGGGGGCCTTTACATACAACCGAGGCAAAGTGGTTTATGATTGAATCTCAGAGGCATTCTTATCATTTGGTAGATCCAAGTCCATGGCCTATTTCGGGTTCACTCGGAGCTTTGGCAACCACCGTAGGAGGTGTGATGTACATGCACTCATTTCAAGGGGGTGCAACACTTCTCAGTTTGGGCCTAATCTTTATCCTATATACCATGTTTGTATGGTGGCGCGATGTTCTACGTGAATCCACGTTGGAAGGACATCATACCAAAGTCGTACAATTAGGACCTCGATATGGTTCTATTCCGTTCATCGTATCGGAGGTTATGTTCCTTTTGCTTTTTTTCGGGCTTCTTCTCATTCTTCTTTGGCACCTACGGTTGAGATCGGAGGTATTTGGCCCCAAAATGGGATTGGGGTTTTAGATCCTCGGGAAATCCCTTTTCTTAATACCCCTATTCTCCTTTCATCCGGAGCAGCCGTAACTTGGGCTCATCATGCTATACTCGCGGGGAAGGAAAAACGAGCAGTTTACGCTTTAGTAGCTACCGTTTCACTGGCTCTAGTATTCACTGGCTTTCAAGGAATGGAATATTATCAAGCACCCTTCACTATTTCGGATAGTATTTATGGTTCTACCTTTTTCTTAGCAACTGGCTTTCATGGTTTTCATGTGATTATAGGTACTCTTTTCTTGATCATATGTGGTATTCGCCAATATCTTGGTCATCTGACCAAGGAGCATCACGTTGGCTTTGAAGCAGCTGCATGGTACTGGCATTTTGTAGACGTGGTTCGGTTATTCCCATTTGTCTCTATCTATTGGTGGGGAGGTATATGAAGGAACGAAACAGTGGATTGAGGAATGAAAGCTCGAAGACAAAGAGAACCGGGCTTTTCCAAAGAATTACTGCAGCTTTCCCACTCCCTTTGATTTTAATATACAAAAAAGTCTCTTCCACTTTCCTACCAAATCTCTCTTTATTCTGGCACATAAATGAAGGGATCGAAGAGATTATTTCAGATTATGTTCACCAAGAAATGACCCGAAATTGGATCTTGGTCTATTTGAGATTTTTCTTTTTAATCGTAATCAAAGATGTTTTCTTGTCTCTCGTTTCTTTTCTGAACAAATCGAAGAACCTAATGGATCGAACTCATTGGATTGGTATCTGGATTTGATGAGGGTTGAAATTGAAGTTGGTTCAAAAATAGAATACCGGACTAGTGAAGGTTGCCATTAGTCGGGAATGAGCGAGAAGAGAAGGCTTCAAGCCCTAGAAGTCAAAGTCGGCTAATCCGCTTTTAAAGTAAATAGAGAGAGCAAGAAGCTGTCCAGAGCAGAGTTAGGGCAAGGCGAGGTTAGTCCAGTTACAGGTTACAGGTAAGCTCATGAATGCCTTATTATATAGATTCTAGGGAAGACCTCTTTCAAGCTTTCAAGTGAGTGAAGTTAGCTGAGGGGAATGCTCTAAGTAACCAGTCCTGCCAGTCGACAGGGGGGTTCGGGGGGAACCCCCTCTTTCTTATTGTTAGGCTGACTTAAGAGAAGGTTAAAGACTAACAAAGACAGGAAAGGCGGAAAAAGAGATCGGGATGTGAGATTCCTAATTCAAATGAAAGGGATGACCAGAGATATATGCTCACAAAGTGCTTTGCCTGTAATCGATGGCAGAAAGACTAACTCTTCCCCTTCTCTTAGCCCAATCCGTTAGACAAGGGTGCGGTTTTCCTTCTCCGCTTTAAGGCACTCGTTCCTCGCTTTTGCCACAAATGGCACCTACATCTTGTAGGCAGGTTCTCATCTTTCTTTTGGGCCTGCTTGCTCTCACCCGATAAAGCGCGATACGCGGAACCAAGATCGATATAAGATATTGGACGGTCTTAGGGGCCCACGTAGCCCATGCCGGCCTTGCTTGAAAGTCCCACTTATCTTTCATCCATCAACCTTTTTTCCTGACTTTTAGCGGTAGTCAGCTGTCCTTGGAACTATCGCTCATGACTGGATCTTTATCCATACCGAATCAAAAAATGGATTTCTGATCCGATCCAATCGAGAACTTCTCCCAATCAACGAGGATGACGCTTCTAGGCAAGATGCCACCGATGACTACCACTGCAGGAGCAAGTCTGAGTGAAAGAACGAGTGTCAGACTTTCTTAGAGAGGGAGGCAACTGAAGCTAGTCGGGTTTAGGTCTGATATTTGCTTGCCTGAATCTATCAACAGGGCTTTCATAGGGAGGTTTTTCTTCAAGTTATCAAGTGATAGTGGAATTACCAACAAAATACCAGACTCTCTGGACTGGCTTTCTCCAACCAAGATAGGGTTTTGTCCATTCCGCTAGGACAGGTCTAAATGCGCTGGATTGATGCACCGGTAGGGAGGACCAAATGCCTAGCCGTCGGGGGTTCTTCCATCATATCAATCAAGCTCAGTCTCCCAACAGCAACAACCAATCCGGGCGGGCGGAATGGCGCCTATACTCGGTCAATGGAGTCAACTGCTGGGACTGGCATTGGATTCGGCCGCCAGTTATTTTGCTATTGGTGGCACATGGTCCCTGTATATGGAACTGGTCAGAGAACGAATAGACGCGGGATCGATCTATAGGCTCCGAATATCCAGTTTTGGATCTCTCTAACGGGACTGGAACGGGCGAAGCCATTGGATTGATTGGGCGAGTTAGCCCAACAGGAATGTGGTCGTCTAGATCGTACCTGCGGAAAGATTAGGTGGACCCCTATACATTCATTGATTAGACCGAAACCAATCGAAGCCATGCGATCGATCGAGCTACCCGCATTTTAGTTTTGCTTTATCAAGCAGGGGCTTAGCCGCTTGTTTATCTTTCTTATATTTATGGCAGCATTGGGAAAAAAAGAGACAAAACGTCGAATGGCTAAAAAGCCCTATTTATGTATGTGGAAAGTCTATACTTAAAACACCGACTCAATTGGAAGCTGAATCCTCACAGGGTTCGAAAGCTTCGAAACCCCTTTTACTACACCACACCTGCTACCCACTTTCTTTGTTATTGGTTCAAAAAAGCCTAAACATTCCTTTTCTTATTCTTACTCTGCTTCATCCTATGGCTGCTCTTTAATATGTTCTAAAACCGCCAACCCTTGTTGTTACTTATTCATCGGCGGAGGATAGAGCTTTTATTGTTCTGCTTTCCTATGATATGGATTTGGTTGATTCTCCTGTGGTATCGACTGCGTTCGGCTGAGACTTCCGCGTCTGCGGATTCTCTAGTAGCTGCTCTAGCGTCTGCTTCGTCGGGTGCTGAATCGGATGCTTTATCTGCGCGGTTTGAAACTCTTTGGAAAAGAAAATGCTTTGCCCAGGAATTCTAGGTTGAAAGCCCTCTCTGACCAAAACCAGGAACGAAAGTCTTGATCCTAGGCTTTGGAATCAATCAAAAGAGCCCGAGCCGAGTAAGGATACAACGCATAAGTATAAGCTGCTACAGCATCAGGCAGGGCAAAGGTACTTTCCAGACCTGAATCTACAAAAGATAGAACCTAAATAAGAAGCCAGGGAGGCCTTATGGTAGAAAAAAGGTATGCAGGGGTTCTGGGTCTATTATAACCAGAAGGGGGGAGAACGGATTTTGGGACGTGTCTGTCCCTATTGATTGATTGGGCTGGTGAAATGTACGACCTCCAACTGAACCTAGCCCAAAAGAGTGTCAGCGAGGGATTAAAAACCTAGTTGATCACTTATAAAGTATAATTATTCTATTTTTATTCCCAACATGCAGAAGTACAAAACCAATTAACATAGAAACTAGAGTGAGTTGGATGGAACCTGATGATCTTCGAGGCCGAAGGGAGCTAGAGTTGAAGCTGGCGCGGGAACAGTAGGAGCTCCAGCTCGCTGAATAAGCCACCACAATATAGGAAAAAGAATAAGCAACAGGAGAAGGATGTGTCTCAGGTGCGGAGACCTGTTTAGAAGGTGAACCAGCAGAGTAAGATGCAACCGGGCATGAAGCAGCAAGTGCTGTAGATATCTGGTAGAACTGATTCTCGGATATGTTTGGTTAAGTGAGGTGGCGCAACAAGCCGAACCACATGGGTCGAGTACAAAGCAACCAAATATCCGGACTTCGGAGTCGGAATCAGAATTCAAAAGAGGTTTTTGTTCGCTCCGCAGGCACGAACTAGTCGAGATGTATGTGGTGCCCTTTCTTTCATTCACATTGGTGAGGTTGCTTGATTGTAGGGGCCGGGAAAGGGTCTGCCACCACTGACTCAGATTTTTTTGTAATCGATGTAGCTTCGTCGTCTGTCTCGGGATCGGTAGTGTTCCCCCCATTCCTTAGTCTTAGCTTAAAGGATGTTGATGTTTCTTTTATTTAAGATACAATCTGTAAGTAAGTTACCAAAACTTTTTGTGTTGTAGACGGCGAAGAGTCAATAGAAATATAATAGGAATCCCTAGAGAAGAGAGTTCCCGAAAGGAGACCAGTTCTGGAATTCAAAACTACAAAAATCACATCCGATTTTAGCGGCAACCAAAGCGACTTTTGAACCTTTCTTAAGCTCAGAGCAGAGTAGCTGGAAGTCAAGTAGAAGAATGAGCGACCAGGAAGCATAGATAGCAAAGGCGGAGATGGTACTTTAACAGTAAAAGGAGGATCATATGCTTATAAAATGCAATTTGAAATCACGTACTTACCCCGGGGTTGCCCCGAATCCACTAATAAAATAGGTAATGTTGGCGAATCTTCTGATTATCGAGTTTCAATTCGACAAGTACCAACAGGCCGAAAAAGACGAAAAAAAGGCCTTGCATACTCGAGAAGCTGATTCAATAGCAACCACTCTTACTGATGATCTTCTTGACTTTCCTTGTTAAGGTCCCGCGGTAAGAAAAAAAAGCTAAGCTATAAGTAGGCTCGCTATTGCGAGCTATACGAGCTGTTTGCCTTTATACGGCTTCGCTATCGCTCCTATGAAGTGAAGTGGTGGGCCTTCTAGAAGCTTCGCCAGAAGCAAGCAAGATGAGGTCGCTCTCCTTCGCTCGTTCCGTACTTGACTTACGAGCTCGTGTAGTACTCGCCCCTATCTCTCTCTAAAGGGGCTTATGCACTCCACTCGCTGTCTACTAAACGAGCGTTAGAGCGAGCGAAGCCTTCCATTTAGTGGCTTCCCCCTTATCCCTCACCCTACTCTTTCATTTCCGCTTAAGCTTCCCCTGTTGTTTGTGGGATTAATTGATTGGATACCCGAGAACCATAATCTTTACTAGGAACAGCTTCTACGACGATAGGCGTAAAGGCATGATTAGTTCCACAAATCTCACTGCACTGACCATAGTAAACCCCTTCTCGTTGTACCGAAATAGAGATCTGATTTAAACGACCAGGTACAGCATCACATTTGACACCTAAGGAAGGTACAGCCCAACTATGAGGTACATCAGCAGGTGTTACAATAATACGTAGATGAGTTTTGGCTGGTACAACCACTCTATTGTCCACTTCTAATAAACGTGATTGACCCAATTCTAGATCATCTTCTGGAATCGTATAACTGTCAAAAGTGAGTGACTGTTCATCGGAACTGTTATAGTCTGAATACTCATAAGTCCGATACCATTGATGTCCAATAGCTTTGATAGTAATGGCTGGATCTACTACTACCTCGTCCATTGAGTATAACAGAGCAAATGATGGTATAGCAATGAACATCGGGATGATACTAGGAAAGATGGTCCGAAGAATCTCGATAGTAGTTCCATGAACAATCCTTTGCGGGATTGGATTTTTTGGATAGTGGAAATGCCATAAAGCGCGAACCAAGATCCGTGATACGAAAACCAAAATCAGAATGAGGAAGAAAAAGATATCGTGATGTAAGTCTATTATTCCTTGCATCATAGGTGTTGCTGCGTCTTGAAATCCTAATTGCCATGGTTCCGCTGCATCACAAGGAGCAATCGTGATAAGAAGAAAATCTATTCTTAAGAATTCGAATAAAAGCAGGAATTCAATAATTGTCATTTGCTTTGGTTCATCTTTTAACTGCTCTGCTCCCCCTCCAAAGAAGAAGAAGAGACTTAAAAAAACTATATGTGGTTGGTTGTTGACCAACGGGAAAACATGGAAGAAAGAAAGAGAAAGATGCACAAACGAAAGGAAAAAGAACGTTCTTTGTTTTAGTTTGAAGTCGTTACCTTGCGGGAGCCACCTGGGCGAGACCCTTCTCTCCTTTTTTATTTCCATCCATATATATGGTATGTTGAATCACTTGTGAAGTCGACTTTACTTGACCGTGTCTGCTTCAACTTCACCCTAGACTCGTGTCGTGTAGCAAGACTAAAAAGTGGTCGAGTGAATTTATGAACGAACGAGCAACTATTCTAATATAAGCAATACCTTTATTATTTTTTTATTATTCCTTGGCCGTGTGGAACATGGATTAGCATTATGTCATTCCTACAAGTGATCCTCCATCCAGGATTTGAAGAAGAAGCGCCATATAAGGACTTCGAGATCAAATATAAGATGTTTCTTTCCATTCCTCGTAAGCAACTTATTTCTCCGAAACAAGAGAGAAAAGTTATTTTCCTCCTTTTTCCCAATAAGTCGACGGCGTTACACCATTGGGATACTTCGAATAAACTAGAGTACATATAGGATACACCGGTGCCAAAACCTTTTCTCAAGATATCTTCCAAACTGTTGGGGTCGTTGCTCCGGATTTTGTTCCCCCGGTTTGAAACCAATTGGTTCCGTAGTTTTAGAATTCTGCTGATCCCAAGTACTCCATCTCCATCATTGCATATGGGAATATAGAAAGTAAAGAGGAAAAGGCATGACCAGAAAAATTGTGTGAAATAAGTGAATTTATCCAGTTGAGGCATGATTGATTGTTTCTCAATGATTCCCTCCGGACAGAAAGAGAGTCCCTTCATGTAGGAGTCTTAAAGATTTCATTCTATTGAGTTGTGGTTGGTTGTTGACCAACGGGAAAACATGGAAGAAAGAAAGAGAAAGATGCACAAACGAAAGGAAGAAGGGCGACTTCTTTGATAGATTCTGTCCAGCCTAAATCTGTTTTTAGTTTAATACGCAATTTCTTACATATCTCGTTGGGGAGTCGAAGCCACACAAGAACGACCAACTCTAACTGTCGCCCGCTAAACCACTTAGCGACCGGTATTTCTTCTTACAAGCCAAAAGAAAGCATTCACCGACTCTCTTACGGAATCTCAAATCGATTTCTTTGTGTTAAGCATACAGCATTCGTTTGTTTCGAATGTGCTTTGAAAAGCTTATGAGATGAATGATTTCTGATTCTTCTTTCTTACTACTAGAATCAGTCAAGTTCAAGTGTGTCATCTTTCTATACGATAAATAGAAAGAGCTGACTGAGTGTTGTGTTCATTAATGCCACCAAATCCCATGTCTTTCTTGGTTGGACCAACCCAACCGGTGATTTCCAACAAGTCTATCTTTTTTGGGGGGGAGCAGAGCACGGTTACAAAGCGGAATATCATGAATGGACAATCGTTAGTTCTCTATGGACATCCAACGTCCAGTGATGTCGAATTTATGCTATCGAAAAGTAAGAAGATGTCTTTCGAGAGTCTGTCAAGTACCTCTTCAACTAGGTCAGATGCGGAAAGCGCTCCACCTGACGGAGATACTTGATAGAATCTCTACTGAATCCACCAAGTGGGTTGGGAGAAGAGCGGGAGGCCCAATGAGCACTACAGTAGTGCCCTATTTATATGGGGTCGTAGAGCCGGTAAACCTGTTCGCCTAAGATCCGATTCTTGCTCATCTTAACTCCAGATAGCACTCATATCACCGATATAAAACCAGTTAGACGAGAAAGCTTCTTTCATCTTTGTCTTCTGTTAGCGTACCCCACTGATTTAATCAGTGTCAGAGGGGAAGCCAGAAAAAGAAAAAGTTCCGACTATCTATGACTGGCCCGATGACTACGACTATAGGGATTCTTCTCAGTCTGTCTTTGTTTCCAGCAAAAGAAAGCTATGAAAGAAAGCTCAGCTTAGGCAAAAGCAACTCTCTTACCTGACTCATATCCTTGAAACTCAACCCTTTTTCGCCTTAGGAGCAGAGCAGCTCCATTTCAAAGGTTAGGCGCGATAGCCACTCGGCAAGAAGGAGATGAGCCATATGTGGACCAGATGGAGGGAAGGGGCTACCCCTATTAAGCAAAGAGGTACGATCTTTATCGATTATCCAATCACTTTCCTTGGTCCAACGGGAGGGAGTTTGAAAGATCCCATAGCATCAGGGAAAGCGGTTACCACAAACGAGAGACCAGGAGCAAAATGCCACTCTACTAGACGGAGAGGAGAGGGCCCAGCTTCACTGATTGAGGTTAGGGTTCGGGGGGGACGAGTCAGAGGCAGTCCCAAGAGCGAAAGTCACTGATAGCCGCATTGAGTGGGTCTTCGGGAGAACATGAGTATCACCGGTGTAGTGCAGCTCGAGGATAAGCCTTCGCGTCCCCAAGTTTGGATTGTCTTATCTGTCTTCAACAACCGATCAAGCAATAAAGGAAGTGTTAGCCTATTGTCGGGGACTAGTTCCCTTCAGCTGACAGCTCTGACAGACTGCTTTAATAAATAAGGAAGGCTATTTAGCTACTTTCTCTGAGGCTTGCCTTTGTGCTGACAGTCTAATATCGTTCGCTAGTTGAGCTATTCTTAGTGAACATCTCACTATCTCTCTTGTTACTGGCAAAAAAGAAGCTAAAAAAAGCAGGGACGAAGTAGCTCGACCAAAGGGAGAGGGAATACGAGCTCTACTTCATACCGTCACTCGGATTAGCAGGAGAGTGACTTCATTCCACATCTCCTTCTTCAGGAATAGAGCGTCAGCTTCTTAGTAGCTACAGGCTCTTGTTACCATTAATTCCCAATCAAAGAGCTGAAAGAAGAACTAATCTCATCATGTAAATCAGGAATGTCTCAATCCTTCTGCTTATCAGTCGAGTTACTCGGATTAAGCGTCAAGTAGTCAATTCCAGATTGAGTCGGTCTGACTCCTTCCTTTTTAGGGGGTTGGTAAAGCACGCGAACAAGCATATTAATCGTTCGATAGTGAGCTACTAATTATAGCATCCCTTGCTATTGATTGAGAATCTTGCTGACGAAGCTAAGCCGAGTTTAGCAGCTCCAACACATTGCATTTCCGGATGGCAACTCTGCTGTTAACTCTTCTGACTTTGTTGGCTGCGTCTGACTGCGAACTTCTACTAAACTAACCCGATAATCCTTTGTTATTTCTTTCGGACTCTTTTGGGAAAGCTTTCTTTCTTTTTCGTTTTCTTTCTTCCGGTCTGCATTTATTTTGATATAGGGTATGAATTCCATTATCCCATTGATTCTTATGAAAATAGACGACTTGTATTCATGGTAGTTAGCATTATTAGGTATCTGTTCTGTCTCATCCGTCTCATATTAGAATGAGCCTAGCATCACAGGTTAGAAAACAAGGAAGTAAAGAAGGACATGGTATATGGACGAATATTATGGTCTTCATCTCTTTGGGACAGTACACCTTCGGTTTCCTTCTGAGACATATTCCTATGCCGTGGGGTGATCGGTTTGGAACAATTTCTATCCCTTGGGTGTCCCTCTGGTCGAGCGACTACGTTCCTAAGGCAACTAGCTTTGTAATCTTTCTTGCTTTTAAAGAGTTAAGAGCGGTGCATTAGCGACATTTTATAAGGAGGGATCATGCCATAGTTGGTAGCCCGGGTAGTGAACGATAGATAGTCCGGATTGCTAATAGCGAAAAGGGAAAGATCAGGATGACTTCATTTTTTATAATAAAATCCTTATTTCATATCATACTATTTCTTGTTAAGGATTAGAAGTGGAAGCATCTCAATTCGAAATCTATCTTCTGTCTCCTACTAAAACCCTGTTGTAAAATCTAGCTAGCCTCTTATTCCGTATTTCTTCGTTGTTCTAAATCTAGGTTCCGTCTTATCCTAAAATGGGAACAACTCTATTAACCGAACTTCTTCCTTTTTCTATCATACTAAAATCGCTCATACGTCGAATGAAGCTTCTGTCTTAGCTGATATTAACATCCCGGTTAAGATTTGATGGTACGAATGCTTTGAGCTGACGAGGGATTTATCCCGCATCGTATTAAGCTAGCATCTCATACTCCAACTGACTGATAAGACTGAACTACCCTCGAACTCCTAACAGCCTAATTCTAAATGCCGTTATCTGGAACTGGAACTTTTTGAAGAATATGAATTAGCTCAATTTTGAAAGATGTTCTTACTTTTGGGAAGTAAAGAAGTTGTTGGAATTTCTCTGTAGGGTATTCCTTCTGCTTCTTCTTCTTTCTCTCCAACGGGCTCACTACATCCTGATAAATACGGCAGAAGGCTTTAATTCCTATAATAAGGGAGAGTTCCGGAGTAACGAGACTTAAGGAGAGGAACTCTTTCTCTACTGCTCTAGCTGCGGGCCTTTAACCCTTCGCCGTCACGGGCTACTCCCCTTCGCTTCCCGGACATAGCTGCATTTCCGGCTGTCAACTCTGATGTGAACTCTTCGGACGTCAGCTTCTTAGCAACATTCTCTAATTCTATCCTTTATCGTTCCAGTAGCTTTTCACACCCCATCGGGTACTTTAGATGATCCAATTTCCGCTGCGGACGATGATTTATAACTTCTGTCGTTGACTTAGAACTCCTTTCGTTTCATCGAGTGCTGCTAGCTCCTATCAGGGTTCATTCATAACTCAGCACTATACTTTAACAGTAGAGCTTTGCTATCTTCTTTTCTAGTAAAGCATAATCTGCTTACCTGCATCCAATCCACTTTGCTGACTCGCTGCTAACACTAGATGCTTAGCTATTAATACTCGCTTTCAATGAGCTTGCTATCAGCTAAGGAAGCTCCCCCTCTCACTACGTTCTGTAGCATTGCTAGATCTTCTCACCGTCTGATTCATACCTAGTTCAAGAAGAAAGATCTCACTTCTGTTTACTCAGACTCCTCTTTCTTATCGAAGACTCTGGCAGCTGGAACTCATCGGAAGCGACTCTGACCACTGCAACCTAGGCACTCAGGCCTTGGAGCTGATCTGTCAGTCCACCTTTACCCCAAACCTCTACTTTGAAGTGAAGCGACTTCGTTCATTTCCGAGTCGATAATAGCCAGAGGAGTAGAGAGGGCCCTTGAACCCGTTTTATAAGAAGGAGGAGCCCCAGAAGGAAGGGCTTAGGATAGGATGCTTCTCTGACCCTTTGAAGGATTTGCACTCTCTTTGGTCGAACTACTTCATACCCTTGCCTAGCTGCCATCCACACACCCTCCTCTCTACCGGGCTTAGGCTCACTCGCTTTAGATCAACTACTTTACGGCTGAAAGCGGGGTATGACATCCTCGAGAGGCGGGGATTGGCACAAGCGTTGATTCACGCAACCAACCTAGTCAACTGTCAGAGCCTCCTTGTTGGAGATTGGTTGCTGAAAAGATGAATAGGAAAGAGAATGTAATGATCGGGATTAGCAGCGGTCTTTCAACCCAGTATAGCCCGTGTTCTAGGCCTCGCTTTCGGCAAAAGCTAATAGAGCTAGGATCGAAGTTGGATTTATACCCACTCTTCACGATCTATTACGAAAGACAATCACCAAATAGAGGAATCCTAATTGAAGAAGAGCAACATGGGCAAAATAAAGATCAATCGAATTAGGGACTTTTTCTGCCTTTCTCGTCCTAGTTAGCCTTAGCCAAGCACGGCCTTCTGACTAACGCGGGGCTGATTCACTGAATGGGATAGAAGGAGGGCTGGCTGGCTTAAGCTTAGGATGGAGCCTAGCCAATGCCGTTATAATAATAATACAGAACGAGAGAGATAGGATTCAAAAACTCTAAATCAGCGAGCCTCGCCTCCTTACCTGAGCGGGGAATTACCTCATCGATACCTAAAGGAGCAATCCCAACAGGAATGAATCCGTATCGGCAACTAGTCAGAATAAAGGTCCTTGCTGGTGCTTGCTTGTCCGATATAGAGAGAGGGGAGATTCCATGCCGCCAAGAGGCGTGTTGGTCTGATATGGTGGGGATAGGTGGTTGCCCTTTCGTCGAAGACACGGGTTCGATTCCCGTAAGGGTTGGCAACTCTTTCCCTTCTCCCTAATCCATGATAACTACTCTGATATAGAAAGAAGGTTATCCCTCTCCATTGACTTTTTCTGGCTAAAGACTTTTCTCAATCAGAAAGGCAAGAGGGTACCATAGGAGGTTATGTTAATCACATGCATTTTCTGTTCCCGCAACTACCTAAGAAATGAGATCGGGGCTACCAGTCATAGGCTTCACTCCTGGTATGCCTTTGGAAAAGGACAGCTCTTTCCCTGCTTTCCCGAGAAGAGAAGGTGACTCAATGCTCGAAGTTCAAGTCCAGGTCTAATGGATAAAGCTCGTGTATCTGTTCCAAAGCAAAGTAAAGTTTCCTAAAAGCCCCTCTTCTCCCGTTCGAGTGGCGTGGAGCTCTTCCTTCTCCGTTTCCTGTCCTGATTCGGACATTAACCCGTAACCCGCCGCTCTTTCTTGCTTTCTCCTTTGAAGAAGCGTCTTCGCTCCTCCCCCTGAAATGCTCTAAGCTGTACGTCAAGTGATTGATGTCATTCCCCTGACTCCTGTCCCTGAAGGCATTCCGTTAATGAAGGGCGGTCCTAGTCATCTATCAAGAGAATGGGAGACCTACTACCTAAGAAAGGATCTCAGGTTCTAACTCAAGACTGTTCTTCCTTCCCTTCTTCTCTAGTTGGACCTCTGATCGCTAATCAAGAAATTTCGTCTATAACTATAAGAGAAGGGGATCCGTACTAGAATAAAGAAGATAAGGTTCATCAATCAGACAGGACAGATAGAATCTCGGGGGAGACCTAATGCTTTGAGTGCGCCCTTGCTGTGCTTCTATCTGGAAACCGGCCTGAAAAGGCTAAGAACTGAGATATAGTAGGAGCCTCTGTCTTGTACTTGGGCTTTCCTTCCCGCTTCTCCCGAACTCTGATCCCGAATCCCTTCTATTAGTAGGTTTGTTTTTCCTTTGTCGGAACTCTTTGCCATGAGTCCGCTCCTCCGCCTTTAATCGAGATTAAGTTGGTCTTCAGTGTACCTGCCAAAAAGAAAACGATATCTTATCCGATCTTTTCTTTTGGTGCTATCATCATATAATAGAATAGATCACGCCTCTAATCTAACTATCAATTTCTTAATATAAGATAGAAAGGATTGATTGGTAGATGAAAGGTGGTTTGCGGGTTAGAACAGTGCGTCGAGAAGTTCCATACCTTCGTCACTTGATGTAGTTGCTTCTACTGATTCTCATCGAGATTGGGTAAGTGTTAAGTGTACCCGGTACAAGATCGAAAAGAATGCAAGTACGGTTCGTGCATCTTTCTTTCTCCCAGAAGTTGGGTTGATCAGACCCTCCCCCTCCTTCCGAATGGGTTGATCCGGAAGACCCCGAGGGGTCCATCATGTGCAACGTATAATCGCCCGAAAGAACACAAAGAAGACTCATGAGGGGAACCTCCCAACCCACAAGCCGAAAAAGAGCGCGAAGGCCAGTCTGTCAGAGAAGATTCTGGATCTTAAGGAACAACCAATCGAAAGATAAATAAAGACACAAGAGAACCGGTGTAAGGATGATGCAAGGGATGATTAATCGACGAAATGTAGACATAAGATGAGGAGATAACCGTCTAAGTAATGTGCTAAACAATCTAGAGTTCATCTTCTTCTGAGTCATAGCTTTTCCTAGAAATCCTCCCTATTTTTGCCCTATCACTATGACTCCCCCTCCCCGATATCAGACGACGATTTTCCCTATTATACCCCGTTCTCCGCTTATATATATTAGGGGAAAATTTACCAGATTAGACTCTGAGCTCTCCAAGATTCTTCCACTTCAGTAGCTCGTATCTTTTTTGTTTGTTAGGTAGGCTCGGGAACAGACAGCACCAAACCTTTTCTATTATATAAGTTAAATTTTCTTTCCATGGCTGCAAAGCAACCGGGAATGCAAAAGCCCTGCCCTGTTCTTCGCCGGTGCTATTGAATCCGCTCTTTTCATTATCAAGGGCAATTTACAAATGTATTAAAGGAAGAGAGAGGTCTTTCCTTTTATCTAATGTATCTACGCCATCACCCTTATGCCGTAGTTACAGATCCAATCACGTTTAACCATTCTAATGGGGAATCTTCCGTAGACTTCCCTTAAGTTCAGACTGACTAAAAAGGGCACTTAAACCATACTTGAATGGAAATCTCTGGTTCGCCTCTTCGAGTGACTACACGTACCTAGCTATATTAGTGACTTCGTACCTATCAAAGTCAAGGAGCGAAAAGCTATACTCTACTAAAAGGATTTTAGAAAAGCCCCTATCTTATAGGACTAAAACGGATTTCTCTCAAATTCCAGTAGTACCGCCTTCGGCATCTCACTTGAATTGGAGAATGTATTAAGCATAGGATCATCCAGAGTCTGTAAAGTCTACCTCGCTTAGCTCAACCTTATCCATAGACGATCTCTATCTCTTCATTGCTATGTCTTTGTAGTAGGTAACTTTCTATACCTGAGCCACTTTACTAACCCTTAGCTTGTGTTCGATACCTCACGCCTTCACTTAATCCAAAAGCTTGCTTCGTGTTCCAACTCAGCGATATGAATACCATCGTTAGCAATAACTTCCCCTTCGCCTACAGGCCTTTATTCACCTCTCCCTTTACTCTTCCTTTGTATTCCTTGTTCCTTCCATCTAAGCTCAAAGCTAGCTTCATCGCTAACGTAAGGCTGAATTGAATTTCTTTCTATATATTATTATATAAAGAGTTCACCTAACAGTTCTTGCTTGCTGAGTTGCTGAGATTAGTCCATATTGCTAGCCAACTCTACATCGCTTTAGCTCAACCTTTCCCTCTTCTTAGTCAAGCTTGGACGCCCAATCCTTTATGCTGGACTTTACATGCAATTGCTCTACTGGATGGGAGTAGGAAAGGCAGAAGTCTTGGAGAACTGCTTGTGAATGGAGGGTTTAATAGTCAGTTGACAAGGCTACTTTCGAGTGAGTAGGTTTATTAGTGACTCTCAGTCAATCATTACTAAGGCGCAGGGATTGCTCTTGGATTGATTGCACTTTATAGCTAAGCTAGACAATTCCAGATTGATTCTGATTTCATTGATAGAACCCTGCTAGTTCAATCCTCACTTTCCATTCCTAGGGTTATTGAATACTTTACTTGCTTGCTATTGCTAGTTCAATCGTCAGCTCTTGCTTAGTCATTGGACTATATCCATTGAGGGAAACTTTCTAAACACTACTGCATTTAGGAATTCATCCTTTCCTTCGCCCGATTCTCTCCCTCGTCCTAACGGTTCCTCATCTCTCATGTGGATTGGATTTGGCGACTGCTCTATCTATAGTTAGGGATGAGCTGACGACCATGCTACACCCGTGGGTCTGCTTTGAGAATGGCCTACTGAGCGCCTGCCTTGAGTATAATTCCCCGTCCGGTTGGAGAAACTACGACGTGTGTCTCGATCTTGACAACTGAATCACGACCGGACGCTATCTTTAATCCGGGGTCTCGTTCATGCGGCGATGAAATTTGAAGACCAATGAAGAATCCCAACCCACCAGATTCGTTCTAGAACTTTCTATGCCCGGTTGGGCGAATCCACCGACTCACGTCGAATACGAACGCCTCTCTCGACAAACTAGCCCACGTCTTTCTATCGGACTAGACCGATAGAAGTAGCTTGTTCCGTGATACAAAACCCCATACGCTGCCACCATGTGAGAGTCGGTGCGTAATGGATCTACGCCTGCCTTCGAAAGCTCCATTCCTGTTTACCAGGATCCTGGAACCATTCCTTGATTGATTGAAAATCACGAGTCGAATTTTTCTCTACCTATTCTACTATCAAGCTCTTGACACCGCCTAGCGCCCTCCTCCTCTTTTGTTCGCTTCGCTCTCCTCCCTCGACTAAGGCCCGAAAAGAAAAAGATTTCAGTCTGAACCTAAAGCCCTACTATGGGCTTGAAAGAGCTCACTAGATTGATCGCAAGCAAAAGAAACCTTCAAACTCGCATTCGCATGTTGGTTGTTCTTCACTAAACATCGAGGTTTCAGGTGAAAGTGAAGGTTCGGATCGGACTCTAGTCTCGGCCTACGTCTCTTCAGGTCCGGTTTTCATTAAAGGGCTTCCTTCCCTTTTAGGATACCGCTTTAATAACGAAAATCGGAGTGTATTTTTGTAGCTTCACTTTCGATAGGCCTACATCTCGCCTTCCACTACCGGAAGAAAAATGGATCCGCGACTCCCGGAACTTAGACGTACCGCTCACCGCAAAGAAGAGTTTCTGTACTACCTATTTATCCATAAAGGCTTGAGCGCATCGCTTTCCAACTGTGCCTATTTATTGCTTGAAAGTCACCCTCGACTTCCAGCTGTCCCGCTAACCGAAACTGACTTTCACTAGCGCTTGACGGTGCGAACTGAACTAAAACTCTCTCTACGGTCTGCGGCACCTGCCGTGGGCTCTAGTTACTACTGACCGCTAACCAAACGGAAAGAAGGAAATGAGTCTTTATCACCCTCCGCATAGACAGTAATAGTAGAGTAGGACTTCCTTGCGCTTAGAACGTGCCGGATAGCTCTAACGACGTGGAGAGGATGACCTCGCTCTCGTTCCCGTTCCATCCAGATCATCATTCTGGTCAACATATCCAGACTTCCGGCTCGGTGCAGCCTGCTATCATGCGCCTGATGCTCAGAGATGCCATGCTCCGGCTCCGTAACAATGGCTTCAGCATCCTAGCCCTCGCTATGAAGGTGAAGTACGCCGAGCTTGTGACTCTTAACAATACAATATGACGGTCTTCGCCGTTGACGACCTTTCGATCTTCTCCGGTTCTCACTCTTATATCATATCAGCAACGTCAGGTTCCACATTGTGCCGAACCATTTCTTGTCGATCGCGGATCTGGAGAAGCTTCCGGTGGGGACTGCTCCGCCGACATTGGAACGAGGCCAACCGCTGCTTATCACAACCTCTGGTGCCGGTGGAGGTTTGACCTCGGCGCCGATGAGGATTAACTATGTGAGGATTAAGGTGCCGGACGTCATCCGCAACGTCAAGATCGTGGTGCACAGTGTGTACTTGCCATTTCCACATATTAATCCTGTGGCTGCGGCTTACGACAGTATCCTAGGAGGCTCAGAAGTCTCAGGAGGAGATCAGACGATGGAAGGCTGCTCTGGATGGGCATGAGGTTGTGGTGAGTCCCCGATGCCTCAGGTCAAGCCAATGGTGGAGATCGAAGATCACCATGGCCTGTAATTAATCCTGAAAGTGTTGCTTTGGTGACACGTATCCGTTTATTTGTTGTCTTTTTTGAGGTCAGTCAAAGACAGAAGAAAGGGGCCGAGGACACATTAGTTTCTATGAATTGTCACAACTCCGCTCAACAGGTTAAGCCTGCCTGTCTGGTAGTATCTCTTCGGGATGCCCAGGCGCGGCAGAAATGTCCGGAGCTATGTGGGATAAGGTCGCTTGACTCTGTCTTCCTTGCGGAAAAGCAGGAAGGCAAACCTGATCACGGTCGACTAACGGTAAGTCATTCTAGCTCTGGGTGGGAAAGATGCGGGTTCAAATCCCTCTCGGGATTCAAGATCGGAGTGAGCCTTCAAAGAGCAGTTTCTTCCCTGGTGTGTGCGAGCCTCTTTACCCAAGGTAGAGAAGAAATAGAGATAGGGCCTGTGAGCAAAACAAAAAAGGAATGAATTTCATCTGGTCGATAGCTCCTACTTCTTTACTGGCATTACGCCATGATAGGTCTTGAAGAAATCGAGAAGAAAAGATTGATTTCACCTAGCTTAGCTCGGTAGGCTGTGCTATCTTTCTTGTGTCCTTTCAAGCAGCAATAGCTGTGCTTGTACAGGACTCGAGCAATCTTTTTTCTAATCGCAGCGAAATAAATTTAAAGTGGAACAAAAAAAGATATCGTTATTCCATTCTTTCTATGCTGCGCCACAGCTCCATTAGTTTTGCCGCCTCAAGAGAGATGAGATTCCATCCCCGAGGTTGCCGAAAAGAAGACTAAAGAGAATCAATCCTTGATTGCCAATGGTCCTAACTAACGACCCTAACTAAAGAAAAAGAGCCTTGAATGCTAGGCAGTTGCCAGTCAGAACAAAAATCCAAATAGGATGGAAAAGGACATCATCGACGCGCGAACGGTTTAGACAAAGGCAAGAATGGCATATCCGAACAGCTTCCCCAAGTCGTAGGAAGACTACGGAACTAAACAAAGAGCTAAATACGTAAGCAATCCCAATTCAGGTTTTCCCCGAAAAGGCTATAGTCGCAGACCCACAATCAGCCGCCAAGTTCATTCAGTAGACATCAATACCTTATCTTCTCGCACGGGGAAAGAGATTCCCAGCCCAGAGTGGAGAAACTCATCAAATCCATCTTGACTGTTGAATCTAGCTTACTCCTTTCCTCGAGTGAGGTTTTTTTTTAGTCGCTCCTTAGCTCCTTTCGTTGAGACCTCGTTGCGCTACAGATTAAAAGAGTGGAAATTCCCTGACTGAAAAAGAGGAGATAGAAAGTTATCAATACTTTATCCGATACCTTCCCCGAATCTAGTTACCGAGTGAGCAAGAAAAACCAGCTCTTGGCGTGAGAAAAGGGCTCCTATCTAACAGGTCTGCTAAGGGGAGCTCATTCCTCTTCGTTAAAGGCTGACTCCTCGACAACTGAGGAAGAAAAGAAAGCTTTCGACCTACGCTTACTCCTAAATCCGAAGACTCCTACAAAAAGGCTCCATTCCATGGCTGTTTTGGGCAGTGAGCCACTCCTTGATCAAAGACTCAGGGATAAGAGTACAGGCAAGGAAAGGATGTGAAATTTTATTTTAAAGAAAGGAAGAGAGGAACTGAGAGAAGAGAAAGTAAATCTTCTGTTCGTGAACCATAGGACAAATGGTTCACTTCACTCTCTGTAAGAGGTATAAGACTTATTGCTTAGTGTGAGTTCAATAGATTCATTTTCTTTTTCCCTGCGGGGCCGTTAGACCTCTTTAATACCTGATCGACTATTATCCCATACCTGCTTATCCTCGCCTTTCTAAACCACTTATGTTTGTTGAAAAAAAGGCAGCAGGAAATGTCGTATGTGACCAGTGAAACTTCATCTTTCAACGCGCTACATCCCTCGAAAGGCATATCTCGCCTTCCAGGATGAATAGCACTGGGATGAAGACAAGAGGGCTCTGGTTGTCCTTTCTTTCTCTAGTTAATTGAATCTCCTAGAAGCCTTCTCGCTGGAGCAAAGTCTTCTGCTTTATTTCAATGGAGAATGCATTTGATTGATTTTCTGCAACTCGCCAGACTCGAACTGGCACGGCTCTGATCAAGCCTATTGGACGACTCGGATCAAGAAGCCTATTGTTCCTACAATAGAGTTGCTTTGGTTACGCAGTTAGAAAAGCATCCATTTCATCTTTCCTACATCTGCGGGCTAAGCGCTTACGGTTAGAAAGAGTACTTTCTCCGTACTCCCCCTAGACCTCTGTCTGGCCTAGGGAACTTCTCTAAGCTCGAGAGCTCCAGTCTCCTCACTTAAAGCGTAAGCGGCTCACCTGTAAACCCACACCCATCAAAAAGCTACTAGAATGCAGCAAGATTCAATTCTATAATTGAATTCGGAGGTAAAGTGCTAGTTTTCCCTTTTTTTCGGTCTCTGCTCGTCAGATATTAGGGGTTGCTCTAAGGCGTCCCAAATGGTCTCCTAAAAATGATAATTGGAGCTGGACGCTCCGGACGTACCAGCCGGGACCATTCCCCCGTAATGGAATGCGTTTCCCAACCCGTCCTGGGTACCGGATGGGCTATCGTTGGGCGGCATAGGGTGCTTGGGATGACAGGGATTAGTGGATCCCTTTTTTGTATGCTTTCCGATTTATCTGCGTTTCCTATGTAAGAAAAATGGAGACTGGGGCTCTATTCGATCGAGCTTGCCTCCGCTTCTTCCTAGTGGCTTGGACAGGATCAAGTCATTCGTAGTTCGAAAAGGATTCAATCCAGCCGCAGGTTTCCCTACGGCTACCTTGTTGCGAAAGGAGGGTCAGCTATTTACGAAGAAGGGTCGCGTGGATTTTCCCAATCCCAGTAGCGAATCCTTATGTGTAATTCCTTTGCCCAGTAGCATTGTTTTCCGCCATTATTTAGGCGGTCGCGAATAGTTTTTAACTCCTCGACCGTCATTGGACGGATATTTGATTTTACCCTCCCCCCGGGAAAAATCCTTTCCCCGCGGATCTGGGAAGCGCTGGTTCGAATCCAGCTCGTGACAAGACCAAAGGTCATTTACCCCTCCTATAATTCCGGAAACAGCTCTACGACCCAGAGGTTAGCGACTGCAACTAGCGTTGGTACGAGGGGAGAGGGAATACTACTTGGAGCCTTACCGAACCAGCAACATCTAATTGCGTATATAACACAAACACGTAATCTTAATCTGATCTGGAATGAAAGCTCTGATAGTTGAGACATAAATCTAGGGCCAATGAGTGCTACAGTAGTACCTTTCGGGGTCGTAGGGCCGGTTACCGAGGGTTTTGATCCTTGAGGAGCTTTATTTCAATTGTTAGTGTTAAGTGTAAGTAGTAAGGGCGCATTTCACAATGATAAACATAATATACCTTGTTTAAGGGTTGGGTATTGAATAAGAATAAGGAATAAAGTATTTATCACTCTCAGATAGAACTCTCTGATCGAATTGAAAGCTCTTGCTTGTTGTCTGTAGCGGTAGTATATACTTTCATCTACCGGGGTTTCTTCCTTGTTGCTTGATAGTCCGGGAGGCTTAACTAAACAACAACAAAGAAACTATTTCTAAATAAGATATTTTTTTGCGCTAATCTATAAGAGTCTCAATTAGCCGTTGCTTGTTTAGTTTTTTCTTTTCTATTAAAAATAGGGTGAGCTTAAGAAGCTTCAAGCTATTCCCTCCTTTATAAATTATTTACCTAGGCTAGTAAGATATTCTAAGGGCAGGAAGGAGACATCTCAATCAAGAAAGATAAAGGAACGGGATGGGATAGTCGCTTACAGAAGGGCAGAGAGATCTTATTCAATGCGATAGAAAGAAGAGAAGGCTTGACAAATGGAGCGAGGAACAGGGGATATTCTCAATTTCTTGCTTCATTCTGCGTCTTCTTCTTTGGGAAGGTAGACAGGCAAGCTTAAGAGAGCGCGTCACACTTCCTTCTTTTCAGTTGATAAGACTGATTGGGATCAGTTAGACGTCTACGAGGTCCTTTCCGGATAGAATGAGGAGTCAAAATAAGCTCTCTTAGGTGCGTGATTAACCTAATAGCAGGCGAAAGGGGCTAGGGAAGGCCATCTGTCCTTCAATTAGCCTTAAGGCGATAGACCCCCTTCTGAAAGGGACTTTCTTTCCTATAGCTATAGTTTAGAATAGTACTCCCGCTTACTTCTCTCTTTCTTATTTATTTGACTCCATAGGTAAGGTATCTTAATCACTCTATACTCATATCCCTTTCGCCCCCTGTCTTTCCTCGCTGGGATAAGAGAGCCTTACGCTCGGGGGGCTCCCTTTTTGTGGATTCTTTCCCAGTTCTCTCTTTGATATCTTAATATCTTATCAGGATGGCATAGATAGCAGCCAAGGGTAGGATAGGATGAGCAGTGAGAGCGGATGAGGAAAGGGAATCTCCGATTTTCATTTGAAGTTGGCAAGAGAGAAGAGGAACAAGGCCTTATTAGTCTCGTCATGGCCTTCTCAGCTGCTGGGGAAAGGGAAAGAATACTGGAATCTTACTGTAATAGGCTCTTCTTTGCTCGATCTCACCATAGCCTGATAGTAGGTCTAGGTAAGAGCCTCCTCAATATTCAAGATGGCGTCCTTCTTCTTACGTGAATAGAGATTTAGTAAAAAAAAGTCTTCCCACGAAAGAGGGCGGTGGCCGTCCCTAGTCACATAGGACTCGGATTGAATACTAGATAGAGGAGAGTTTTCTAGAATGTCCTTTTCTATTTCTATATCTGGGCTATATATAGAATCTAAGGAGAGAAACTTCCTTCTTTCCTCTAAATCAATCTATCTCCTGCCGGCGCTAAAAGGGAGAGAGTCCTGAGAGTAGTTCCAACGCCTGTGGATCCGGTCCCGGGTTCAACCATACTGCGAATTTTCAAATTATGGGTAAAGAGGAGTGCCCCACGTCGCTCTCACCATCTTGTTTGTTCTCTTTGCGCGCTTCACTTTAGTAAGAGAATGAATTGACTTTCTTCGCAGCTTTCGAGCCCCTTAGCTACATTTGTAAAGACTTTTTTATTCAACAAGCAAGAACTAAAATCCACAGCTCTCTGGCTACATCTCCCAGGCAATCCAATCTTATTATTAATCGAGTGCTTCTGATGCGCGTCTAAGCCTTCTTTTCCATTGTCTAGCTCCGAGGACCAACAAGCCCCCTCTCCTGCCTATCGAACTGGAAAAGCGGTGCTAAACCCACCTCTTTCCGCCTATTTCGGCCCCGAGCGAGCCCGGCCCCATCTCTAAGACCTTCATTCGACTACCCACCAAGAAAACGGCTGCAGCAAGAAAACGAATGCACTAACGCTATACGGCTTTCGCGCTAGCGAGCTCGCCCGTTGCTTGTTCTTTCGCGGTCCAAAGTCAAGTCTCATCCTTTGCTTGTTGGCCCGGGGAAGTAAGGGACAGAGGGGCTAGTTTCCATAGACCAGTGAGTAGAGCTGACTCGATTGTGACCAATGACCCGAGGTAATGCGGAGTGAGTTGACTGCCTTTCCAGTCCCTGTTGTTCCATGAATGCCCGTTGCCCATTCTTCATACGAGACAGAGCGGGTTGCCAGTGATGGTTGTGCCTGTGCCGTTTGGAAGGAAGGTTATGAAAATCTTAAACTATGCCTTTAAATATCAATATCAGGGGTCAGAGGCTAAGGCTTTAGATTTGTACAGTGGAGTCCATATTCCAGCTAACCGACGTGGCAGGAAGTGCTTTTCAAGCCCGAGTTGAACACCTTCTGGCGAGTTTTTCTAGGGGATTCCTTTCAAGAGATGAGTGCGGCTTTATAGTCTGAGTCCTTAGGACTGGCAGGATGGCGAGGAGATTCATCGGATCCAGTTCCTACAGCCAATAGACCGGTGCCGGTTGGGGTGGAAAAAATGAGTCCTGCTTTTGTGTGACTGACGATTCATAAGAAGAAAAGATGCCAGGGGCTGATACTGACCAGAAAGCAGTAATGACTAGAGCGAAGGGCCGAAGAAAGACTCAAAATAATAGGTTCTTCAAGACCTAGTCTACAGAACAGAAGGATCTGATGAAGGAGAAGCATAAGGAAGGCTATGAAAGAAAGACTGTCGAGTCGAAGGGTAAGGCTTTCGAAAGTCAGGTTATGGAATAGAATTTTTTGAGGCAATTGTAGTTCATGGGCTTTCCATTGCGATTGATACGACTAATCGCTACTCCATTTGATTATCGAAACAACCATTCTTCTCTTTTATGATATTTGATAACCCGGGGATCCTTTTCAGCTTGATTTGGAACGCAGTCGGGCTATCAAATCCGACTTAGCCAAGCTCATCAAGCCCCTTCCTTATTCAGGAGGAATCCGACAAGTTTCCGAAGGGCATTCCTTCTGCCGAGAACGACTCATCCACGATTTAGCTTCAGAAAAGGCAAACGGGGGGAATGGCCCCAGTCCCACAAAGCAAGAAGTGGATTGCCTTAACCGCTGGTTACAACTCGCTGTAAATTCTTTTCAAGGACAATGGACCATATAAGTTCGAGATCGAGGAGCGAGAGGAGAGTTTTCCGGGAAAGAGACTCTTTCTTTCCTTTGATTGAGGGCCTTTCAAGTGTCTATTCCTGAGTTAGGTCGGGCTGTCAGGCTAGTACCCGCTGACTTGGAAGTTGCCTTTGCTGGTCTTCCCGATGGTTGGCCAAAATAAGAATAGTTTCCTAGCCTCGAAGGGCTCTGGGCTGGCCTTCCTTCGGGTGTGGTTTTGAGGCCAGAGAGCCGATGCATTGGCAAAAGTACGTGTAGAAGCAGAAACTTCTTATCCGGGCCTCGTAAACTCGGTACGCTTAAAAGCTCCTCGCTTTTGTTCAATTATAAATAAATAAATAACTATCAAGTTTGATGGAGATTTATAGCATCATTCAAGTAAATACAGATTAAGATCGTAAAAACATAAGCTTGTAATATAGCTACACCTAATTCCAGACCGGTTAATGCAAGAACTATAAAAAAAGGACCAAGATCTCCTATGAAATAGAAAAGATCATTCATACATAACATAGTCCAAGCGAAGCCACTTAAAATCTTTACTAAACTATGACCGGCCATCATATTAGCAAATAAACGTATTCCTAAGCTTAATGCGCGAAAACAATAAGAGATTAGCTCAAGGAGTACTAAAAAAGGCGCTAACGGCAGTGGGACTCCTGCGGGTAATAAGAAGCTTAAAAAATGAAGACCATTTCTTTCAAATCCAACTATAGTAATGCCAATAAAAATGGAAAATGAGAGACCCAAAGTAATGAGAAAATGACTTGTAACTGTGAAGCTATAAGGTATCATACCCTGGAGATTACAAAATAACAAAAAAGTAAAAGTCACCAAGATGCAAGGGAAAAACTTTTGTTTAACATTTCCGGAAAGACCACCTATTTGTTCGTTTACCAGGTTCAGCACGAAATCATAAAGAAGCTCTACCAAGGATTGCCAAGCATTGGGTACTAAGTTTCCTCCTCCCTTTTTAGTAAGAAAATGAACCAGAACTAGGAACAAACTCAGACTTAGCAGCATAAAGAAAGAGGGATTTGTGAATGAGAAATACAAGTCACCTATCTTCATATCAATCAATGGGATTATCTCAAATTGTTCAAGAGGGCTATGTGGATTGGCCTGGGAAGAATCCTTATTACCCTCTCTCTCTCTGTTGTGGTTAGGGGCCCGTTTCAGAGCCCCTTTCTCCGTGGTCGCCTTTTGCGCATCATTATCCCCTTCCCCTTCTCCTCCTCCATTATCCTTATCCTTTTTTTCTACTCCCTTTTTAGTAACAAAATAAACCAGCAGTAAGACAAAACTCAGACTTTGCAGCAGAAGCATGAACAATAATAAATACGAGTACTCACAAGGCCCCTGAAGGCTTTCATGTGGTGTAACTTTGATGCTTGAGAACCCCACGCTATAAATCCATTCAAAGGTTTTATCCTTTTCGATCAAATTGATTAAAATATGGTATAGGTGGAGGTTGAAGATAAGGTCATTTAGAACCACAATTCCTATAAAAAGCCAGAAAGAAACTGCCATTGTAAGTGGGTAGGAAATAATCAGCCACCTAAGGAAACTAAAAAAAGGAGTCATTTTCAAATTCAATTCATTTGACCTCGAGGTCAGGGGGAATGCCGCAAAACAAAAGGGGATTCGAACCCAAACCATATTAAACCAAAAGCCCCGATAAGCGAAGGAAACTGGCATACCTTTCATTTACCTCTCTTTCTTCTCTTATGAAATTGATAGTTAAGATCATCTTTCATACCTAAAAGAAACCTCTCTCTTATATACGTTAGGACCAAACTCAACTGATTCAACTCAAGCAATCACGGCTTCTTCAACGGGTGAGGAAGTCGAACTCTCTTTCTTAATTCAATATCTGTCTAGCCCTTATCCTGCTAACGACGCCCTTCTTTCTTATTACGCTATTTACCCTGTACTTCCCCAGCTTTGCCTTTATTTGATCCTGTCTCCTAGTGGTTACCATCTCTACTTACTATTTCTTCTCTCTTTCACTCCTTCAAGGCTTCGATTAAAGCATCAAAAGACGGGATCGCTATCACCCTACGTGACTTAGTCTAAGAGCTTCGGTATATAGAAATGAATTCTTTATTAAATTCAATATTCAATATAAATTTATTTCACTTTCCCCAAGCACCCGGAGCTCTTTCTTCCTTAGAGCTACTTCTCTCAGTGCATTCGATGGAGCCAGAGGAAGAACTCCTACGCAAACAGAAAAGACTGGGGCTGTCAACTCCAACTGTAGCAGCAGTAATACCATCAAGAGCGTCAAGGCTTAGAGCTTCTTCTGAAGCTGCCTATTCTGTGCGTGGGTTAACTATTGATTCAATTGCGCAAAGAAGCCTAGTTGTCCTAAGAGCTGATTCGATAACTTGCTTATTCCTTTTTTTTAGACTATATCCATAGCCTCGCCCTTCTCCTCCTTCATCGTCCTTGGTCCTTTGTTTCTCTTAGCTGCGACTTCCTCTCTATTCTATACGAAATTCGTTTTTTGTGGTTTGTGCTGTAATAAGAAAGATGTTGCTATTCTACGATGTGGCGTTCCACTTAACACTTTCTCATTCACACCGACCAGCTAGTGCGCTGTCACTTGGTATCGGATCTTTTCTAAATGAATCATTTGCCCTTCGACGGGAACTCCTACTACTTCTATCTACCTACGTCATTATTTCTTTAATAAAGCAATTTCCCACGGTCAAGCCTAGTAGAGCTCCTAGTCCGACAAGACTAGCAAACATGCTACCAGGCCTAATTACCATAAGAAAGGAAGGGAAAGCGAACCATAGAGACCATTTCACAAGAGCTGAAAGAAGAGTGAATTGAATTACCCCCGGGTGACTGAACTGCAGGGATTTCTATTTAAGAGCCGGGTGAGCTACCTTAACGGCACCCTGGTATTCCTTATTATTGATAGCACAGGTGATCCCTAATGGGCTCGCTTCACCGATCTCTATAAAAAAGATCGCCTCTAGATCCCATCCCATTAGACTGATTTAGTGTGGTTAAGCTGTGTCTTTGAAAAGTAACTGAGTTTAGGGCTTTCTTTCTCTCCTGTTTAGAAAGAAAGCTGCCAGAAAGACGAAGACAGAAGCAATAGCCTTCGATTAGTCGGTGGGACAGGAGGAACTCTTACTGTTCTCCTAACCGGTGCTAGTGAAAGCAAATGACATAGTTAAAGAAAAAGAAGAGAATGTCCTGAGAGAAGAAAGGAAGTCAGGGAATGAGCTGGTGCTATAGCCAGAATCGCTTGTTACAGAATAGGTTGCATCTAGTATACTACCAGTGGAGTCATAAGTTGTAGATCTTCAATGGCTGAATCCGTTGTTCAAATAGCAGCTGCTTGGGCTTACCTTATTACCTTAGTTCCTTATCTTTAGCTTGAGAGATGGGAATTGAATTAGACAAAAAAGAATAGGCCGCTAATTAGTTATGCCCTGGGGGAATGCCCCAAAGCCCCTATTACTACTCCTTTCGAACTTCTAGCAATAGCAAACTCGCCCCACAAAGTGGTCCAATTCTTGTGTTTAATGTGAAGCTTGGCTTAGGCAAAGCAAAGGGGAAACCAATCCAAGAAGAACAATCCGGGTGAGTGCCAAAAGGGGTAAAGAGTAACCTCATCGATCGACCCAATTCCAGCTTCTGTCCCGGATGAAGTTGTTCTTGTTGGTATCATAGATGTGTTATAAGAACTGGGCAATGCCCTCAAATTCATTGATATCGAAGCATTAACATTCGTGGATGGAAAATGAAAGATGTCGATTCTTTTCTAATCTAAAGCTTAGATTGAATAGTTTTAAGCCTCTCGCCACCCCTCTATGATGGGAAACTCCTGATTTTCCTGCTTAGACAGAGAGAGGCCTTGTCAACTACTACATATTCAAATTAGCATGAAAGTAAAGTCCTACCTTAGATGATATGCCTCGCTGAGCTCTCTCTTGGGCTGTGAAAGCGGTGCGAAAGAAGTTGGGCTACCTTGCCTTTAGAGCTTCCCCGGTTACTGAGTCTGTGATTTCATTGTAAGTAAGTATTTGCTTCCATCTCGAAATGCTCTTTCATGATTGTATCAAGTTCTCGCGCATAAGCATAGCCATATGATGAGTTGAAGGCGGGCGTCCTTCTTTCTTTTCTATGGAAGCGCGCATCACTTTGGACGTGCTTTACCGGCAAATGCATGAGTCAGAACATAATAGCTAGGCACGTTGTGAGAAGAGAATAAGCAAAATCATTATCACGAGCAGTAGCTGAAACTGCTAGTCGATCTACCGGATCAACTTCTGCCTACCCCGCCCGGTCAAGGCTCGTCGAGAGTGTTTTTCTTCAACGGGAGGCCAGCCTATTATCCTACCCACGTCTATCCATAAGTAGTGAGAGCGAGCTTGGTTCTCTGGCGCCTGGCTATTTCCCCCTTCTAGTCCCTCCGGTTGGGGCCAAGCTAATGAGATCCGGGCTCAGCCCATTTGTAGTAAACGCAGCTTAAACACTATACTATATTATTCCAAAACATTTCTTTTTCAATGAAAGAAACAGAACCAATACTAGTTATTCTCACCCTCCCAGGGAAAGGGCACTTGATTGATCAGAAGAAACGTCCACTTCCCCCTTATGCTATGGAGGTCGTTAGCGCTACCAACCAGTGTATTTGTTCTTCTGCTTGTCCGCTATCTTTAAAAATGCCTTCTGTCAGTATGAGTGAGCGTCTTTCCCAGCTCCCGGTCTTTCTAAACAACAACGGGTTCTAAGAAATTCAGCCTTGTCATGGCTGGTTGAGGTTAGAATTCATAAAGGTGGGTAGAGATGGCTGCAGTAGATTCTTCCGACCGAGTCCCAGTAGCAGAGTCTTGAGGCACGGATCTAACGGCAAGGGAATCAGCGGCTGATCGCGATTCATCAGTCGCAATTCTCCCAGCAGCTATCCATTTTAGTTCGCCAGTCAATGACTGAGCTGTGATTGCATAGGTGGTAGAGCAAGCTGGAGCGGAGGCAGCCTATTCTTCTTATTGCTAACAGCCTATTAGGGAAAAAAGTATAGTAAGAAGCAACAGGAGAAGAAAGACAGAAAGAAAAAGAAAGGATACCAGCCGACCATTAATGACTAGTTCGACCGACACATTGGGGCTATGGGACTCGAACCCAATTCTTTTCTTCCACGACCCCCATTTCCGTCTCGCCCACTCGTCTATCGCGAATTAGCCTTTCGATTAGATATGGTCGACCTTTGTTTACAGAGCGTGTTCGACTCGCATGTGTTAAGCATATAGTGGAAGTAGCATGATGGGAGCTTCTTTGCGCTTAGGGCACCACCTATAGTATTGATCAAAGACTTGGGTTCACCTGTCCATAGGAAAAGCTACCTAGCAAAGCAAACTTCACTTTCGGGTTTCAACTTCGAAGTTGGTCCTCAAGGAAGGAAGAAAAGGCCAAGGCATCTTTTCCATATCGTTAGCGTTAGTTAGGACCTATTCTTGGGAACTATGGCTTATGCCGTACAGGTTTCACCCGTGAGGTCTCTCTTTTATCATCTCAGCCTCCTTATTTCTCTGTTTCGGGGCTACAGCACAAATCCGAGCGATGAAGCTTTTCGAGAAAGGCCCTGGAGAGCAATCAGCTCACTGATAGGCGCATATAGAGATGGCTCCGTGGAAGTTGCCGTTGGTTTTCTTCCATGAATTTATTCCCAATCAAGGTTTTCCTAAAACGAAGACCTGAAACAGCATCTATCTCAGCTCGTCCGGAAAGAGGAGCGAGACAAATCCAATCCTCAGATAAAACGAGGACACCTGTGCAGAATCAGCATTTGGAGCAGGTCAGCCTCGAATCAAATCTTTACGAAGGGTCAAATCACCTGGACTCCAAGTCTAGGGTTACATCTGCATTTTCGGGTTCCCTCTCGTCTACCACTACATTCTTGCACTAAAAAACCCTTGTAAACACCCCTCCTCAAAGGAACCATGGCAAGCTACTGGAACGAACCTAATTCAAGTGACAGACAAGAAAAGCCCCAGGACGAGAGACTCCCAAAGGAGGAGATAAAAAAAAGACTTGGCACCTTCCCTTATTCTCCTTCCTTTCCTTTTGGTAGTGCTAACTAATCGAAAATCTCCTTACCTTAGGCTATTAAGGATCGCCTTTCACCTGTGTGATGCAATTCTTTAGCGGGGAAGTTTTCGTTAGCTGGTATAAGCCACCCTTCTGTATAACTTGCGCCGGGAAGGAATAGAAAGCGGGGATAAGGTCTCAGTGTAGTCGATGTCCTCTTTCAGAGTGAACCCCTTGGCGACAAGCCTGGCCTTCTATCTCTCAATCTTGCCTTTTGATTCCCTATTGGTCTTATCAATTTACACCCTACGGGCTTGGCTCCTTCAGGCAACTCTAATCAACCAAACCTTATTCTTGTCCATGGAGTTCATATCCTCCAGCATTTCATCATACCACCTAGAGGAATCCTTTCCACTTATGGCTTGTGAAAACGTGACTGGGTCATCTACAAGTGTACTGTCCTCATGCAGATAGACAACGTAATCATAAGAAATGGCAGGTCTCCTCTCTCTTTTTGATCTCCTCAATGCCACTTGACCTCCCACAGGTGGTGCCTGATGTGGGGGGCTGGAAAAGGTTCCTGCTTGGGTTTTCCCTGTCCCTGTACCACAGGCTGAGTTTCCACAGCGCTTGGCTCTTCCACTGGATATGGAAAGGTCAGTCCGCTAGGAAGAGTCGGAGGTGCTTCCTCCGGCGGCGCTATCCAAAAACAAAACAAGCCAAGTCAGTAGTTGATCGATCTTTTTCCGGTTTAACTTATCCTATTGTTTCTTTGTCACTTCTTTGGAAATCACGAAAGGCCGGATTTATGCAGCAGTTCCATCTGATTAGAAGGTGTGGTAAAGGAGCTTAATACGGCGCGGTACGCGTTATAGGCAAAAATCTGGAATGTTTATAATTGAGACTATCGGAGAAGGTCCCACTCTGCTTGCGTCCGCTAGCTGACGACGAAGAAAAGCATGCTCATGTTCCGTTCCGCGGTTGGCCGATGGGAACCTTCAGGATGGTTAGCCACACCTACCTAGGAGATTTTTTCCCCGGGAGCTTTGATCTTACCCTTCAACTAGTTCTATTTTTATCAGAGCTGCTTCTTTATTCTCCTACTTTTATATGCTAATAGACTTGCTTACCGTAACCGGCTTAAGCCGAATCTTCTCATACGGACAATTCTCTGCATGTTGACTTCACTCCGATTACGCCCCTTTCAAAGACCAGAAATCCTGGGAGTGAGTTCGTACTGGATTGACTGAGAGACGAGGTCACGGTCTCAGACTCTTTTTATATCCTATAGCTCTAGAAAAAGGGAAAGCTATAGCACCAGTCCAATCCTTCCTTCGTTTAAGAAAGTAGGCGTCGAGAGTGGGCGCAAGTACTCCATTTAGTTAGGTCCCATACTTTCCTGTCCTGAACTCAAACTAAAACGCGAACTCCTGGCTTGACTTTAGCTATAGGGACAGTTTCACCGACCCAACAGTCACGAAACTACGGCTGGAATCAGGTTATCCTTTTTCACTTCCTTAAGGCACCTCTAGAAAGCTTTGGAACGGCAGTTTCACTTACTCTTTTGACCTTCTCTTCTTCCAACTGGCAACTTGAGCAAAGAGTCTATTGGATAGAACGAAGAGCGCTCGTTGGGGGAGCTCTTTGCTAATCTAGACTTCCGATTTAGCTATTTCACTTCCCTGCTATTGTTCAAAACTAGCGCTGGTGGGTGTCTCGGTAAAGCGTGCCCGGAGGTCGTAGCAAGGGAACTCCTGAATAAGGGGCGCTACTTTTACTTGGTAAGAGAGGAAAGGACTAACGGCTCATAGAAAGCAAGGGCCGTTAGGCGAACCTATGCTCTATAAAACATACGTCGTCAGGTCTCGAGACTAGATTAGAGAGGCTGCCTATGGGTACTAAGTACTCTAAAGCAAGCCAATTTCATTACCTCTTCAGCTATCGCTAACAATTCTTTATGCAGAAAAAAGGGGGATTGTCATAGATAAGCTTAGCCTTGCAGTCTAAAATACTTCTTTTCTTACTCACCACCTACTTCTTCTTTTTGAGTCTTTTTTAGGAGCCGAGATCTACGGCCGGATAGGTAAACACACTCTGCTCCACTAGAAATGGAAGTTCCAAACCAAACTCCAATTCGATTCACCTTGCTGTGATCTGCTTCCTTGAATGAGAACCTATCCATGGATATTGGCTTGGACGGGTCCCCAAGAAAGAGGTTTTTTCCTAGTTGCGCTGCTTAGAACTAGCAAATCTGCATTTTGAGCGGTCCACTCCAGCTGTCCCGCACCACTTGCTCCCACTTCTCACTTATTAGCTACATAGGCTAATAAAGAGCCGTGGACTTTTGTCCAGATGACACTCAAATGCCTTCAGTAGTTACCTGAATGGTACATGGCCCTCTCTTATCATCATATCAAGATTAATGCACTGAAAAGATTGGAACTTGGCGGGCCACCTAGCATTTGCAACTGCCTGATCAAGTCTTTCGTTCATCTTGGGTAAAGGTATGAATGAGAGCTCTCGAGGCTCGACAAACGTATGATCATCCTCTCTCCTGTTGGAGGTCCAGGTCAACTTGTAACCAACGAAGCCAAGAAGCGCAAGAGAAAGCTGGATTCTTAATTGAAAAGTGCCCATTCCTATGTCCGTCTCATTTCTCTGTAGATGTTTTATAGCTATAGCTTGAAAAATGTGCTTTTATGCTTGCTTTCAATGTTGTCTCATCTTCAAGATGATTGTCTTTTTCTTATCTTGAAAAGAAAGACGGGCAAAGTCGGTACTATCGCGCTGAGATACGGAAAGTGAGTTCGTTGACGATCTCTGTTGAAATGAAAGAGGTTTTCGGCGACATCCAACTAGATGAACATGAAAAAAGTAGTTCTAGTAGCGATGCCACCGGCAGGCAAAGCACCCTTCTTTTTCAGTCTTTTTTAGAATATGAGTTTGTTTGGCAAATCCTCTCCAGCCCAGGGGGTCCAAGCATATCGTATCGACGCGAAAGGAGCATTCTATTAAGAGGCTAAGGGTAGGGTAATCGGGTTGAGGTCGATCGTCCCGGCCAGAAGATTGAGATTCAGAGCTAAACCCCATTCTGGTTTAGATTGGATCTTCTGCTCCTTTTTCACTATATAACTATACTTAGAATTCAGTTTAAAAGTGAGTGATTTTTGATTTGGAGAGAGGGCAAAGCCCAAAAACCAAGAGTCAAAGACGCTCTAACTAAGAGCGCTCTTTTCTTTCTTGAACACGGAACTCCGCCCCCAGGCGGTCCTAATTCGATCCAAATTTAATTTACTGTTAACGCCAACGTACTAAACTCAATGTTACACTCGTAAACTCGTCTGCATCATCTCCCACTGCCCGCCCGTAGACTCTCTCTCTTCTCGGCTCGTCCTCTGGTACTGACCTGACTATGATCGATTGAGCCTGGTTAGCTTAGCCTCTCTCTATGCAAGAAGACTAATTCTTTCTTTGCTTTTCAGCTTCATAATTGGTACTTCCTCTTTCTTTCTAGTGCACTGCTTTATTGCGCGCATTTGGTGCGCTATTGAAGAACATTCCTATTAATAATTAATAAATTATCATATATGATATGATCACAGAAAGTGCGTTGCGCATTGGCTAGAGCTGTAAATTCTGGGAATTGTTTCACTAGAGTGCGCAGAGACCTAAAGTCTATTCACGTTCTCCAGAAAAGCTATCGCGAAATACTTAACTTCCAAGCCAAGCGCGCAGCGCATACAAGAAGGCTGTGATCATGCCGGAAATTCCACGGATGATGGAAAGTACCGCGAAAGCCTAAAAGCACAAGCTGATAGGCACTATATTGCGACGGTGGCTCCATACGGGGATAAGTACTATACTTAAGAGGCTACTATCGCACAAAACATTTCAACTTCTTTTTTCCTTACTAAAGGAGAGGTTCGAAGACGCCAGGCCCTTAATGTTGTCTGTAGACATAGCACATCGCCGCAGTCTAACCGCGACCAGGCACGGTGAGAAGCTGCCCAGTCAGAGCAACTAAAGCAGAGTAGACGGCACACGTAACCAACCCAGCCGAGCCGCCATGGGCGAAGAGCTCATCGAACGGTGATTTAACACAAAGAGGCAAGTCGCAAGGTTACTAAGGCTTTTTTTTTCGCGAGCAAAGGAAAGGCATGCACACGATCAACAGACATGGGCAAGAAAGGATCAGAAAGGAAGGCGGGATTCCATCAGCCGATGGTGGATAAAGCATAATTTCAGTTCAAAGAATTGCTTTTACTAATTTACTAAATAGTACTTTTTTGACTTCAATTCTACAGCGGCGCAACCCATAGATTGAATTTCCATTCCAACCCACGACATTGATTTTCAACCCATGAGTCAAGAAGTCAAGGATTTACAACCACGCCTAGTTCCCTTAGTTCCGAGCCTGCCGTTAGGAGAACGGATTCCAAGGCTACTTACTTGCATACAGAAAATCTATTCCTATTATTCATCAAAGAATAATTCCTTGTTTTTAGAATTTAGAGTCACAAAGACAAAGGGCTACACAAGCACAAGAACCTGTTTTGGAAGGAGTCACTGGAGCTGCGGAGCCACCTGCAGAAGAGAAGATCGAGGAAATTCCAAGAACGACAGTGGAGGAACAGGCCTTAGTGGCCCAACCAGTAAGACTACATTCTATTCCTATTTGCTTGTCTTTCATTCCTGAGCTTTTGAGACCTCTTCTCATCCTCTGTTGCGAGGCTTCGCCGATTGCATTTTATTATATCTTCTTCTTCTTCGTGCTCTCGGATACTGGCCATATGTTCCGCGAGCCCCGTGCCTTGCTATTTGCTCAGAATTCATTCTAGGTGTGCATCAATTATTGCTTTCAGCTGTTGCAGCAGCCTCGCCGAAATATTCCCTCTGGCGATTTGCAGCTTCTTCAATATAAGCACTAGCTTCGGCGACTTGCCGTTCAACCTTTTCGGCATACTTTTCACTGGTATGGCAGAGACGCTTTTGAATTCACAATTCACGGATTGCAGCAGATACCTGCGATGTGAGAACTTCCATGCCGACATGTCTACGCCTGCAGCCCTTTCTTTCAGTGTCGGTGGCTATAAATGCCGTCCCAAGCCTTCATAGCTATAGCTTCGCTTCCTTGCGGTTAAAAAGACCATTGTCAACACATCTTCTGATGGTGCATTCTATTCTTTCTTCTGAAGCTGTGTCATCTAGCCAAGGAACATTAAATTACTCGGACCTTAAGTAGCTTGTGTTGTGAAGCGCTCCCTAAGCTAATGCTAATTGGTGCCCTGGTATGAGAAGGTTCAGAAGAAACCGGCATACTAGGGTAAGTTTCGCTTCTTGTAGCAGATATGGTATGTTCTCCTGCTGCCTAAGAAATATCCCTCTATTAGGGGAAGATGACCTCTCGAGGCTTGCTCCCCGGTTATTGGTGTACTTTACTCAACCTTTTTCTGAAGAGCTAGTTGTTTTGTCACTTTCCGTCGCTGGAGCTTGCCTCTGTTTGCCAAAAACAACCTCACTTGTAACTTTGTCTTGTATGGTTGTCGCTTCACAGGATGTTGACTTCTTCTTTCGCAACTTCATGAGTTGTTGCACTTCCGGAGTCGCTGGCCCGGGAGCACCTTTCTCCATTTCTGGCTCAACCCTAGTATCTGTAAGCGAGACAAGCCTGTCTAAGGACCAATTTGCAATCATTATCATGATATTATTAAGCTAAGTTGTTCATTGGGGATAGTTGTCAAGGACTCAGGGATTGATTGATGCTGCCACCCTAGATTCCCTTCGGTGGGAGAAGTCTCCAAAGTCGGGTTTTTCTTCCGACGATCTTCAGGATGAACCACGCCCTGGTATGGATCAGATTCCTCTATCTGGGGCACAAAAATCGGCAAGGACTAAATGGGAGCTCTTAACCATGGCTAAGGCAGTAGGTCGACCCGTTGCAATCGATTTAAAAACTAGGAATCGATCGATGGGCCACTTCGCTTCAGTCAGCGTTGATGTAGATATCACGACAGCTCTTCATATTCCAGTTCATATTATCATATTATATAATGAACGAGTGTCTCTCTGGCACGCCCGGCTTGGACATTCGCCCCCGCCTATACTTTGTTCCTTGATTCCTACTTTTTTCCTTCTAGCAGTAATAAGAAAAGTAAAATTCCTTTTTATATTATAAATTCAGATGTGTGGGGTCCTGCTCCTGTCATTTCAGTGTTTGGGTATCGTTTTTTTCTTTTTTTGAATTTAGGACTATTCTCGGGTTATATGGGTATATCTTTTTCAATCGCGAAAGAATGAAGAAGTATCTTCTGTTATGAAATTGTTTCATAGAATGATCAAGACCCAGTTTGATGTCAACATCAAGGTCTTGAGGTCTGACAATGGGGGACTTTTTCTAGGGATCCTCAGTTGTATTTACAGGAAAACAGAATAGAGTCACAAACGTCTTGTCCCTATACCCCAAACAGAACCGGAGTTGCTGAGAGGAAGAATCGTCATCTATTTCCGAACGCAGGGGCTTCATTCAAATTTTGATTCGTATCTGGCTTCGGATCTGGAGGGACATGAAAGGAAACTCTTGCACATGGATGTTGGAACGGGTCCCGAGTCAACTGCATGCGTAACTACCATCCTCCCTAGGTCACCTCTGCCTCCTCCATTCCATTTCTAGTGCAATATCTGACGGTAGCAAATCCCTTCGTCCCGTCTTAGCTTCCCCTCGTTCGCTTCCATATACATATCAATTTCATCTACCAGTTTTCCGAGCAGATTCGATCACAGTCCCATAAGCAGTAGGGACCACGATAGAGCTTATTTCGTGCTCGAGATTCAGATGGTCCCCCATTTCTTCTTCTTTGCGACTAACGGCCTACTGGGTGCAATAGATCCAATTGATGGCGGCACAAAACAAAAGAACTCCGGAATTCACCCAGCCCTTCTCACTTCTGGTTCATCAAGATAGGCTGGATAGCGACACATCTCCATTTCTTCCATTCGCTGCCCCGAAAACTACAGCTTTCAAGCCTACGTGCGCAGGTTTGGAAAACCGTTTTCTACGCTGGGTCGATGTACAAAAAGAGTAATCCATATGGTGTCTCCCCCTCACGAGGTACTCATAGAATAGGCTCCACCCCCGTGATACTTGGGGAGACTATGACAGGCCTTTAGTTGATCTTTATAAGAACCTTCCAACATACTATGCTCTACGCCTCTGATTGCTATGCCTTCACCTATGCTATTGGTTTGAAAACCAAAGCATCTTTGGTCTGTAAATGGAAAAGGAATAGGCTTTGGATCCATAGGCCCTGGATATTCTATCCATAACTCCGGAATAGGGATTTCTGGTTCAACCCAGGCAGGCAACGTCGATCTAAATCCAGAGGCTATGGTTTGACAATGAATTATTCATCCACCGATTTTAACTATTGCGGTTTTCCCTCCGTTCCTAAAGCCAGCATCCGTTGCTCAAGTCGATTTAGTAGCAGGAGCAGCTGTAGCTTTACCAGTTGTACCTATCCAACTGTCTCTGCCGCTGGTGGAACTGGAAATCGATCCAACAATGATGAGTTCGGACGTGAGCGAAGGGAAGCGTTGTACTATGGTTCAATGGGTGAGGATGCTAGGTTATCAGGTCCTCAAATCGGGTCATTAGCGAGGTTATAAAATCTGGATTTTCAATAGTCAAATCTTTTATTCTCGTGGATTTCTACTTTGCGTGCTATTCCTTTTCTCCGACATGTCTCGGAAGCATCCGCGCCGAGAATTGCTTGAAAGTCTTTTCAAACATCTGATTTGAGTCCGTGAGACTTTCAATTTCCAGACTGAGTTCTTTCTACGTAAAAAGCAACCCTTGGCCAATGATGATTTGTGATGACAATCATGTAATGAGACTTTGTTGGTTAAATTATGGAATTATACCTGCATAACCTGAGGAGGGAAAAGAATGACCTAGCTTCAGCTATCAGGCTAGCAGACTTAAAAGGAAGTTAAGTGAGAACTCTGACTATCAGAGAGAATCAGTCTCGATCGGATATGATAGGGAATAGAAAGTGTTCACTGATTCTATTTGTCGTATCATATCCATACTGCTTCGCTCATGTCATAAAGATGAACGGGCTGATGTTTTGCTTCCATTTTCTTTATTTTCCTGTAAAAGATTATTGAATGAATTGGCAAAGGAAGAAATTTTGACACTTCGTTCCATTGCATCTCCATTTGACGAAAATGGATAGTCTTTTTTTCTTTGTTTTTGGTAGGCTCAATAAGGGAAGCTTTTAGGGCTTATCAAAAAAAAGGTATATATCCTTTACTTCCACTATTCCTTTTAATCAAGACGTGGGACCCGACTTGGAAGGCTTTCTTTACCTTCCCACTCTTTGTGCATCGGGTGGAAAGAGCGGATGAACTTTGAGGATAAGTAGTTGAATCTTCGCTCATCTTTTACTCCTCTTCTAGAATATGAGATTCCGGCTTTTCAGTTCAGGAGTGCATGGCATGCTCTTGGTCAACAGTGGTCTCAAGACTGTCTGTGGTCTCCTAGGGCTGGGTCAGGTTTGCCTTTTTGGCTATAAACGCCCCTTGCCTTGTGCTTGTGACCTGGAATGGTTTGAGCGCAGGATTGGCCCTATCTTGCCATCTTGCGACGACCCGAAGATTCCACCGATATGTGGGCCGACTCGGTCAGTCGGTTTAGGGGAGCGAGAGGTTTTTCTCAGGTCACTATGTTAATCAGAGGTTGGGCGCAGTTTTTCGCGCTATCACACCATATACATATATTGGTGTGGTGGTCAGCAGAACAGTTAGGCCTGGGATTAGGCTCGAAAGATATGGTCAATGTATGCAGAGTATGCAGAAACAATTAAGAAATATCCAGAATGGCGGAGAAGCCCAGCAAAGACGAAGATGATCCACCCAACAATAAATTAAATAAAAATATTTAAAATAAACAGATTTCAATAAAATATTATAGATCTCCTTCTTGTTCGTGAACTAGCACCCCTTTTCCATTTATAGAAGATCCATCCCTTATCCTGACTTAGATTCATCCTATGCTGATTGCAGCCTTACGTTTGCTGGCACTGTGCGCCCACTTTGTTCTCTCGCTCCTTGCTCGCGGAGCAGCATACCGAAAAAAGAAAACTATATGTCATTGTTGAAGGCAATGTCGGGGTATTCCCAGACAATCGAATAGAGTCTCTCTTCTCCTTGTCAGTGGAGAATTGAAAGGGGATGTGGTCGCCGTCATTATACATTATAATGGTCTTTTGTAATGAATTCACTCTCTCAAGCAGAGCCTTAGCAAAACCTACTTTTACTTATATTTTTTATAAGGCTAGGGGTTCTATAAACCTTTCTAACTCTTTTCGAAAGAGTCTTTCTGGCCTATATGAACAGTCTTTAGTACCAGTTATTTTTATATGTGGAGCGTAGACATTCCGGCGCAACTTGATATCGGTAATCTTATTCGGCTTCTTCCAATATCTCACTCGGTGAGGCTTCGAGTGGTACACAGAAGTCATGGTCGAATAATTTAATCTTCTTTGGAAGTTCTGGAGCGAGACTCGAAAACTCAAATTTTCGGCCGGTCGAGATATTGACCTATAAAGGTCAAAGACTGAATTAGCGGTATAGCTTAGCTCGGCGAGCTGCTGTAGACAACAAAAATTCGGTTCGCTGCCGGATTGGGGGTAATAACGGGGAGCAACCCAGGCTCGGGCATAACTCGAGTAGGGTCGGTACAGTTTCCGCAGGTGACGAACGGCAAGAAGAGAAGGGGCGTTGGTCTCCTGGTATCAGTCGGGTGGGGGTACCAGGAAATGAATGAATTGATTTAAGCGCGGATTAGCCGCGAAAGAGCTTACAAGCGGCATTGCCGGATTATCGGAATCGTCGTTTCAATGTGAACATTCGGTTAAGCAGTGCCGAAATGAACTGTAATGGCTACTAGAAGAGGGTAGACAACTCATCATTTTCTTACTCCCCTTTAAAGCCTTTTGGCTGGTAAAGAGCAAGCAGGAATCTTTTCCAATGCGCTAAGGTTATAGGTAAAAGCGATTCTCGCATCTAGTGAAATTGGTAAGCTCTAATGTCTTATATAAGCAGTCCAGTTCTAAGTCTCTCTTTCATCTCTGGACATCTATAGTCGTTTATTGTATTGCCTTCTCGGTAAGTCCTGTTTCTATTTTCCCGGTTGGCAGTTTCTGTCGGTGCAGGCCCAGTGTTTGTTGGTAATCCCGTTCCAGTCCTACTCTTGTTAACTCGATGATAGCTCATTATCCAAGGTATTCCTCTTATACACCCTAGTACTTCAAATTTAGTCTCCTTATTTAGTATAGTAATATTACTTCTCTAGTGCTTAACTCAAAGATCCCTATCAAAGAGGGACTCCAATCCCATAAGAACAGGCTCAGAAGAGTATTTCAGGAAAAGAAAACCAATCAAATCTATATCACTTGATACCCTTACTCGCTTGGTCATATATAAAATCTCACTAATCATGGCACAAACCGTACAAGAATCTCTTTCGATACACTCCAACAGGATAGAATAAACAATTGGATCAGAAGTGTCCCGGATCAGCAACTAGTGCCGGATCTGGACATCAGAACAACGGGTTTAGGAGTTTACGACTACAATAAAGAGGCTTCGCTTGGTCAACGAGCATAGGTATATCCTTCTACGGTTTAGTGTTGCCAAAAGTGCGGAAGAAAGATGGAATAGGTCTTTCTCTTTCTTTGAAGACTTTACACCTTACTTTAAAAAGTAAGCAAATAAATTACCTTCATTGATTCCATAAAGAAAGGTTCTCTTTTTCCTTGCCAGAACGGGAGTTGGCATGACACCCTACCGGTTTATTCGAAAAATGTTATAATATATCATGCATGTAAATCAATCAGTTCACGCATATACCTTTTTAATAATCATTAAGGGCTAAGGGGGTCTCTTGGGTACATTTAGACATAACTCTCAATAAAATAAATAAGCGTGTATTTCCAGTTTAGGAAGAGAGAGAGTATAATTCCATTAGATAATTTTAATTTCACTCTTGAATATGAATTCAACCAGAGTGGAGACTAAAAAGTAGTGGCAGGAAGCAGCCACCAGGATTGGGGATATTTTGTATTTGCCCAACATTCCAATCGATCGGCCTCATCTTTCCGGAAGAATTCATGTCGGCTGAAGTGGCGGAAGAGGTACCCGCACCTCGCAGCGGGAAACATATCAAATTAGTTGGCCAAGGAGCTGATACGTCACTTTGCTAGAAGGAAATGCTGACGGTAACCAAGCAACTCGTAGGATCTTGCTATACGATCGACCTCTCATTTCCCGGAAGGAAGAGAACCTGTCATAAGAAAGCTTTAAACTCTTCAAGATTTATGGAGCTTAAGTTAGCTAGACTCAATGATAAATCAGTATCTTTCTCTACGTACACAGGATTTGGTTAGAATTCAATGTACAGTAAACAAGGGAAGGAAGTAGGACTAAAGCGACTACCAGCAGAGGAAAGACCCCGCAGAAAGAAGAGGCAAATCTATCTTTACATGGCATCTGGTGATGCAAGTGGGATTGAGCTAGCTAAGCTATTTGTTGAAGCGGTTACTTTATACGATGCCACTACCTCTTTCATCTTGCCTCAGCACAGGGATTTCTTTTCATCTTTCACTCTACGTAGTGTAAGCCCTGAATCCAGATCGAAGAGACTCTTTTAGGAGCGACTTCAGGCCCAGAGGATCTATCTCATCTTACCATACGCGCCCAGTGGAGAAAGATATATTGCTGCGTAATGACCGTACCCTTATGTACATCTTAACTGAACAAGCATATAACAAGAGGTCGCGCGTGTTCAGGAAAAGGTACTGGAAGATAGATAATGGTAGTCTGGGGTACTATTCATGAGGGCAGTATATCGCCATAGATACATACGCAGAGGTGGCTATCTATCTATCTCTACTAATAGCAGGCCTCATCAGCCACCTTGAGGAAAGTCCATCGGGTGGTAATTGACAACCAGACTTATCTTCTCACCAGAGGAGATTAGATTCCTTTTTCTCTACTATCCGAAGATCCGATTCTATCTATATCATTATACTATCTGGAGAGGAGCTTGATCGCTCTGCTTATGTGAGCCCAGTACTCCCCTTTGCGCTATCTAGAAGAAAGGGGCTATTATCCCGCTCTAGTCGTATAATTCGATTCCGAAGGGACGATTCCAAGCTCCTATCTTGTACCACAGATCTTGGTGAAGGTCCGGAAAGCCCTCACTTTATTGATGGAGACATTTAATTTTTATCCTCTTGTTGACCAAGCAAGGTCGCACTGAGAACTGTGAGAACACTAACGAACCTCTCTACCACTATGACCAGCTAGTCTGAACTGACGACCGCCCGCAACTACTTGGATTTTCTTCTTGCTGCGCAAATAGATTCGATTCTAGATGCTACTTACTTACATATGATGTTTTTTTTAACAAGGTAGCGCATCTATACAGCATATCAGAAAGCGGACAAAAAGCTTTTCCTATAGCGTTACGGCTGGCCTCTTTCTCTATCTACATTTATATATGATAATATTTCATTGTACTGTATTGAAGAACAAAAAGATGCCACACTAAGAAAGCTAATCCAATCAGGAACAAGGTAGTTAGCTATCCGGACTAACTGTCGGACATTCCTGTTTTTTGGAAATGAATCTTGACCTTCTGCCAGCGCTAATGACCATCCGAGCTTGCACCGCTGCTCGAAGAGAGATGCCTGTGAGACCCCCTCCAGTTCTGTAATTCGAAGGAGGTTCTGAGAATTCAAACCCTGTCACCTACTAGTGAGCCGAAAGCTTAGGG